>MCFL01000081.1:0-105069 GCA_002102555.1 Catenaria anguillulae PL171 | reverse complement strand
AAAGGCCAGGCAACCAGGGCAAGGTCCATGTTCTGTTCAAGTGACCGATTATGGGGCAATGTGAGTCTGGGCAAACTGAAGGGAGCGAATGGAACTGAAATGGACGTACATCGGCTTCATTTTGCGCAGTCGAGGTGCCGCGGAAGGAGACATAGATTTCGCGGGGGTTCGAACGAACAGCAACAAAACCAAAGGTCGACTCGCCTTCAAGGATCTGGGTCACCTTGGCACCAGTCAGGGCGGCGCTGGAGTCAACAAGGTAGGTCAGCTTCGTGCCACAGAGGATATTCATATGTTGCCTCAATCGTACTTTTGGCACTTGGGTCCACACGTCAGGTTCTTGATCTGGTCACCGGTGCCGCAGTAGGGAATGGTCGCGTAATACGCGGCTGCCTTGATACGGTTCAAATCGGTCGAAGCGATCAAGCGCCTGGCGGGGGTTGCCGGAGCCGGTGCCGGAACCGGGTCAGTACCGTTGCTGGCGGCAATGACCTGAAGGGCGCGCAACTTGTCGTTTGGAATGTCGCCCGCCAAGAACGTGAGAATCTCGGGCTGAGGCAAGTCGGGGGCGACGCGCTTGCTCACGACATAAAGAAGTTGACGTTGCTCATCGATGGACATGGTGGTCGTGGACTCGGAAGTGGGTTTCACCTGAGGCATGGGCGCGGCATTGATGACCGAGGCGGCAAGCGCGAGGCTGGCGAGAAGGCAGAGGAGCGCGTTCATGTTGGGGGGATGGGACAGGTACGTCGTGAAGTCGGTCTATGTATGAACTGTGTATATACTGATCGAGGCAGGTGGAACCGGAGAGGATGAGGACTGAAGTGGTCAAGGTTAGCGGGGAGCATGACCGGTATTTGAGAACCGCATGCCAGTGGCCACCGCAAGCATCCCTCAGGTCGCAACGAAGCGCAAATGGGAATGCAGGTCACCTCTCAAGTTGTTGATCTGAATCTCATGTTCAAAGTGTAAACAAAATCAAATGAGATTGCATCTTCTTGTGAAGCTCATTCCCCAGCCTTTGGTCTTGTTCTCACTTTCATGGCCAACGCTTGAGAGACGCGACTCCAGCCAAAATGAATGCGACATCACAGTTTTTGGTGTCCTCCAATCCAGTGTTCCTGCATTTAACCAGCGGGACTCCAATTATTGAAATCCCTTTCAAGCAGGCTGCATGTTTAGAAAAATTGTGCCCCAGGCTGAAGGTGTGACTGCGAGAATACAGTGGCCGAAAATGGTATGTCAATGGAATGCCCAGACAACAATACACGTTGTGGCGATGGTTGTACATTGTTTGTGAGGAACAAACAGGTAAATACAAGATCAAGATTCCAGTGTTCTACCTACTCGAAAATGAGGAGCAAGGGAGGATACAAAGACTCGTGGATTGTACTCGCAATTCATCCATTTTCCCCTTGGGCCGGCCAAACTGGGAGAATGATGCCAAGGAATCCCAAGCACCTTGGAATGAAATAAGAGAGAAGGACCGCAATTGCAATTAATTTGAGCGAGTCAAGCACGGCAACCCAACTGCCCAAAGAAGGGCGCCTGCGAAAAGAATTGGACGTGTGACACGAGCGACACAAACGGGATGCGCGAGGCGGAGCACGACTGGTCGTCCGCGCCAAGGCAAGGGAACATACGGTCGCCGAGGATATAGCGTTCACCCGAAATGTGTTGATACCCGGCCGCGCGGGCTGGAATGTGTGCAATAAAGTCGTTTGCGTTGACGACACTAGTGGAGCATGCGTCGATCGGTGAGACAGGACCCAAGTCCATCGTGTGTCCACAGAAAGTGGTGGATTTGGCGTACCGTTCAATGCAGCGAAAACCTGCACCGGACGTAAACTGTGCAAATGCACGGTCACCCACCCTCGGGGCCCCGAATGTAACGAGTCCCATTTGCCGAGCCTGCAGAATGCTACTCGCAACAACGTCAACGGCCGCCATTGTCGCAAGTGCCCCGCCCAATGAATGCCCAGTGAAAACGACTCGATGACCAGGGTTGGCTCGCGTCAAGTCTCGAACGGCGGCTAGGGTTTGGTCGCGGACAGCGCCATACACGCGAGTGAATCCTCGATGGACTTGCATTGAACGGGCATTGGACGGGGCCGCGAATGGCCATGGAGTGAGAGAAAGGTCCATATTCTACGCAAAAAACAGGAAGAACTGCCCGTGAGTACGTCGCATAGTCAATGTGGACCGACCGCCGTTGGGAATCACATACGTCTGCTTCGTTTTGCTCGTTGGATGTTCCACGGAAAGAGACCACGATTTCACGGTTGGAGCGGCGAACAGCAACAAAGCCAAAGGTCGACTCGCCTTCAAGGATCCGCTCGACTTTGGCGGTGTTAGCAATCGGACTGTGCATCGCAAAATAACGTCAGCAAACGTGATGACGGCCGAAACGACTGGGAACCTGTACCTTGAGCACTTTGGGCCACAAGACAGTGTCCTCAATGCTTCACCGGTACCACAGTAGCTCATCGAGGCAAAGTGTGCAGCGACCGTAACTCGTTCCAGCGCAACGCCTGTGACAGGAGGCCGGGACGGCGTGCGTGGGGTCGGCGCAGGTATGGGGTCGGTCCCGTTGCTCGCGGCCGCTTCACGAAGAACGCGCAACGTGGGTTCTGGAATGTCGCCGGCAAGAAAGGTCAAGAGCTCGGGTTGTGGGAGGTCGGGCGCAACACGCTTGCTCACGGCAAAAAGGATTTGGCGTTGCTCGTCAATAGACGTGGGTGTCGTCGGCATTGCAACAACGAGTTGGTGGAAAGCGACCAGCGCCACGAGCAGTGTAGTGAGGACATTCATCTTTGCGGATGTGTAAAAGTTGGTTGGCCGCTGCTGTCTTTGCGATCCTGCGCTTGAGTATGGTACGGCTCTATATACATGGGCATGAACGAATCGGTCGTGGTGTGAATGCTAGCGCCAGTTTGCCCGGTGGTGAACGCCTTTTTATCCTGGACGGTGCTTGCCGTTTACATCGTGCAACCGCATTGAGAGAGATTGTCAGGGCGACCGCTAGGCAACGGAGTGCTCTGTTTGCATTTTCGCTCTCATAGCACTGGATCCTTCGTTGTGGCCAGTGCCCATTGTACCACCAGTCCAGGCGGTCGAGAGCCGGTCTGTGAAGGCTGGAAAGCAAGCCTCGGCGCGTGGGAGGTCGCCCTGTCTCACCTGTGGCATCACAAGAGCTGTCACGAAGGGATGAGGCGTCGATGCAACGAAGCAAAGACTAGCAAGGAAAATTTATTCGGAGCAATTCGCAACCGACTCTATGAGCTGAAAAATGGCCCACAAGCAAGCAAACAAAAATGAGACCACGGCATCAAACCTTGGGGCGGAACTCTTTGGGAACAAAACAAAAATTGAGATTCTCCTTCAACGTGTCGTTGTCACCTGGGTTCAGCGCCCATTCAGGGAAGTGGATGTTCAACCCCTCCAATCCGAACGTCACGACAAACGCGGCAATCGCCACGCCGACATCAAGTGCGCATGCGAGGATGTAGTTGTATCGCTTCCACTGTGTCAATGAAAAGCGCGCGTCAGCGGCAAGTGACGGTAATCGGCGACAAGGGAGGCATGTGGACCACGTACCCAGTTGGTTCGGTACCTGTACATGAAGAATTGGAAAAACAAGGCCACCAAAAACCCGGTAAACACAAAGCTTTGGTCGCCTCCTGGTACCACGCCGTTGAACAAGAGCGGGCCTTGGACATACTTCCAGGGAATACGCTTGCCGCTGACCAAATCCAACATCTTGATGACAATGGGCGTCATGGCGCCAATGACAAGACCCCATAGAATGACGGCGCCGTATGCGGTTTCAAAGAAGAAGCGGCGAGGGCCGACGAGACCCCAGATCTAACCAGCAGTAGATTTTGATCAACAAATGGACCAAGGGGAGAGTGCAAGTGAAGCTAGAAACGGAGTACTTACGATGCTGGCCGAGTAAAAAACACGGTTGCCTGCAGATCCCCATTGCGCGGCCAGACTGTTTCCGTCCTCCTCAAGCAATTGTGGAAGGGTTTTGATCCACAGATGGTGGTCAGGGTTGTTTAGCCAAAAGACTGTCGCGGCGTACGAGACAAGCGCAGAAACGATTGACGCAGTGATTTGCGTGATGAAGACATGGCGAGGAGGGATTTTCATGTAGTGGCCTGTGAGGCAAGCACTCGGTCAAAAGTCTGGAACGTATGCAAGAAACAAAGCGGCGACTCATGCATACCCAATTTGAGATCGGTAAGTCTGTGTAGTGCAAAATCACGGGAATGAGGTCAGCTTGTGGGGTCAACAAGGCAAACCAGAAAACGATTGACGTACAGAAACATGCACTGCTGACCAACGGACACGGCCAGCGACTTGAATGCCATTTGGACAATTGGAAAACCCGGCATCAGCAACCCAAGCAAGAATTGCGAAACCACGTTCAAGTAGAGTTGGACACCCGTCGTGGCGAGGATGATGGCGATTGGAAAGCAAGCAACGGCCGAGAAACCAATCGACAGCAAGGTCATGTACCACGGCATGGCCATTGCCGAGAACTGGCATACGGCGACAGTTGCGACCTGGACGACCAACAGAAAAGGGACGTCAGCATGACCTGACATGCCCAACATAGGACGACAGACGTACAGTGATGAGTGCGAGAAGAACAATGTACACGGATTGCGGTACTTCGTCGTATTGATCAATCAATAAACCTAACCGGATACAAGGATAACAGGGTGAGATACTGGCCGCAGGTGACCAATGGTGGGGGCTGTCGGCAGAGACAATAGAAACTAAACGCACAATGAATGTCGAGCCCCTCCTTGTTCTTGTTGACTCCGCGGAATCGGCGCCAAATGGACGACCCGTACCACACAATACAGTGCACAAAGGCCGATGTGAACTGGGCCATGGATGAGAAATAGGCCATGGCAAACAGCGGGCTCATGTGCAAAGGTCTGAGGGCCTCATAGGCAGCCGGATCCAGCTTGATACCGTCGGTTTTTGGCTGTGCAATGAGTTTGTCAAAGTGCTCGGAGAGAAGGGCACCAGAATTGGTGTAAATGTCTGACGTGTTGAGCTCGAACCGGGGCCTAGCTGTAGGTGTGCCAAACCAGTTTTTGTACGCCGCATACGGCGCAACGACCCATTGCAGAGCAACCGTCCCGAGAGTTTGCGAGAGGGTCGTCCAGAACGGGACCGTTTGGTACATGGACCCGATCACAGACCAATCGAGTGTGACGGAAAAGGCACCGGCACCAGTCGCTGGCGACCCGACAACGTGACGCCAAAAGAAGTTGGACGACGGGAAGAAGAAGCACAAGAGTGGGATGGATGCAATGCCCGTGACCATGTACTGGGGCCCGATAATGTGATACGCGAAGCAGATGACAATGGCGATAAAGAAAAAGCGAAGCTTGGATTGGTGCTTGGGGTCAATGACCGAGTCCGAATCCGAGTGTGTCTCGCGCTTCAAGCCACCATGGAATGCCGAGTACAGCGAGACGAAGGGCAAAACAGTCGGCCACGTCATTTCGATCGGCCGGATGACCCATGAGCGGAAGAGGCCCGAGAAGCCAAACCCAATCAAGTTGAGGCACACCAGGAACGCAATACAGGTGAGGTGCGTGAGCTTGAGATCGTAAAACAGTTCCTGGACGACAATGTTGGATGTGCCGTAGCTGTGGCGTTTGGCGACGATGGGCAGGCGACATGGTGTCAACTCAAGTGAGGGAGTCAGAGGCTGAGAGAGCTCAAGTTACGTACGCTCCACTTGCACCCGTCGTTGCCCAAATGCCAATCAGTACATGCTCCTTGACCGTGAATGGACCCGGGTTGAGCGACAGGTTGAACCACCTCGTGTAAAATGTGCGGTCGGGAGCATAGCTCTCAAGAAATTTGCCGAGCGGATACGCCAGCAGAATGCCCACGTACGACGTGAGCATAAAATAACTACAGTATTGACAAGTTGGGCATGTCAGGACAACATGTAGGCGTCCCCAGCAGGCTTGTTAAATATGAAAGCGACGTACTTTGTGCGGAATGAAAAGATGGTGTTGGCAAAGGCAAGGATAATGTTGAAGAGCGTCCCCAAGAAAAAGACACGGAAGGTGAGCGACGGCGTTTCCGGATACTGAGGCGAACCCAAGGGTGTCAGCTTGCGAAACAGCAACTTTAGCTTTCGGACGAATCAAGCAACGTACATCAAAATTTGGTACAAGCTCTTGAACAACCCGCTCGAAATCTTCGTCCACCACAAACGCATTCGGACTGGTCGTTTCGTCGTGCTTGAGGCCGAGAGCGTTGGGTGCCTGGGCGGAATTGGCCGCCTCGACGGCCGACCTGGGAGGCGGGTTCGGCGCACGGGGTTTGAATGCCCATGGCGCAGGTTGGCTGCGATTGCGATGGGTTCCATTGCTGCTGCTGTGCATCGAGCGGTGATGTTGGTGATGGTTGCGGAAAGTTTTCGTTGCGTGGCGAGCGCAACAATGAGGCAAAGTGTTGGTGGGCCACTGATGAGCCGCCGCTGCCGCCGACTGCGCTCGAGGTGCCGAAGGAGGTTGTGATGGGTGTCGTCGGCACACGGCGTGAGGAACCATCGGCGGCAACTTGACCGGCTAAGGCTGATCCAGCGCTGGGAGTGCGCCGCACCGAGGTCGAGCGACGAGGCGGCGCAGGCCCGTTAGGATCGGTCACGGCGGATGGGCGGCGCCCTGATCCGTAAGGGTTTGGGTGGCGGTCGGGCGCCGAGCCGTCGGACGGCGGTTGCTGCTGCGGCACCACCGAAGACATGTGCTGAATGAGGACGAGGTCACGGATAGTGCCGGTTGGTCAGCTGGCGGCTGCAGCTGCGAACAACGCAGGTGGTGCTGGTCGAGAAGGATTGGCGTGCGTCGAAAGAGTTGCAGGTGTCGCAGCTGAAAGCTGAATGTGAGACAGCCCGCGTGCGTCGTGTGTGCGTTTCTTTTGGGTGGACACAGTATTTACAGAGCGGCGTCTTGATTTATGTAAGAACATTCCCGGCTTCATGTGCTTGTCACAGCCGCTCGCAGTTGGGGGTGCCAACACTGCCAAGAATGGCTACACTTGGGCCACAATTCCATGGCGTCACCACCCACGAGCGGGACTGTGTGGCGTTGGACGGATGTGTCATGCGCTCTGAGGTGCATGGTTTTTCCGAGCGCCATCACCTGTTTCAAATCGCGCGTCATGCATCCGGGAAGAGATAACATGACTTCTGCCGCGCGCGACTACAGTACATACTGTATGTAGGCCAATGCAGCGACTAGGCTGCTGGTGGTCTGGTACCAGCTCGAGGAGGTCCCTATGGCGGTTCCTCCATGAATTCAAGGTGTAAGAAGTGATGGCTCCCTGGCTCGTGTGAGACGCAGCTTTGTGAAGGTACATTTACTACAGAAAAGGAAAGGCGTTTGCCAACACAACTATTCAACATCAGCCAGGCTAGTCCGCGGTGTCTGTTCTGCACCCGCCTTGCCCAAAGAATGATGCGCCAGACAGAAATTGGCCATGCGCGACCAAAGACAAAAACGGGACACGCGAATTGGAGCACGCTGGATCCTCCTTGCCCCGGCAAGCACTCACTTTAGCACCGCCCGCCTTTCGAGTAGACGTGGACCGGACAAAAAGCTCACCATCGAGCTGTTGGTATCCGATTGCTTGAGCAGGGACGTGTGGAATCAAGTCACGCCCACTCACAACACTTAGTGTCATGAACGTCGAGTCAGTGGACATGTCTCACTTCCGGCCAGAACTCAAAGTTTGCGTACCGCTGCATCATTCGAAAGCCAACTCCTTCCATCAGGGACGCAAATGCTCTGTCTCCAATTCTTGGCGTGCCGTACGTGACCAGGTCGACCCTTGCTGCATCAATCATCCGCCCGGCAACAATATCGAGGGCAGCCATGGCGGCAATAGCACCTCCCAATGAATGTCCACTGACCAGTAGCGTGCGATCGGGATTTCTGGCGAGATGCTGCTGAACGGTGGTCAGCATGTCATCGCGAACCGTGCGATATGCGTCGGTGAAGCCTTTGTGAACGGTGAATGTGCCAGGAGACGAGAGGTTGGCGGCTGCTGGTTGGTTGAATGGCCACGGAATGCGGTCGAGCTCAAGGTTCTGTACCGTCAACACACATGTAGTTGCTTCGTGAGACATGGGCAGTACATCAGTGGTTGAAGCGATGAAATAGACGGACATCCAGCATATTTGCAACATTTGCGGAACCCCGAAAGGATGCAATCATTTCGTTCTTGTCTGGGCGATCCACGATGACCACGAGGTTCGAGTCTTGCTCAATGACACGAATCATTTGCGACTCGCGGACCTGCGGACTGTGTGATAAGACGAGTGACACTTGAATCATATTGAAATACATAAAAAAGTCAGAGCGTGGAAGCGATCGCTTACGTACAGCTGGCATTTCGGGCCACATGCCAACTGCATCAACACTTGCGCATTCCCACAGTATGGAATGCTAGCAAAAGGGGCAACCTCCTTGATTCGAACCAGCACAGGGTCGTCCGCGGCCACTGCTGGAGCACGTCCTGAGCGTGGCATACCGGGAAGTGACAAGGCGGAAACGCTGGCTGATGAGTCACCCGTTGGAATGTCGCCGGCAATGTAGGCCAAGTATTTCGGATTAGGTAGGCTTTGCGAATCACCACTGCCAGCAAGGCGGACAAGCTGAGCGATTTGCTGCTCGGCGGTGGGTGGCGGCGTTGGTGTTGGCGCTGTTGTCGCTCTCCTGATCAACAAGATCACCAGCAAAGAAAGGAAAAGAATTGTTGACTTGGGCATGGCCATATTGATATTGAGTTGATGTGACTTTCACAGTCGCGGGTTGTGTTTCTCAACGGAATGTGAAGGACCACAACGCCATTTTATGCAGAAGCGTTGGGAGCGACGGGCGAAACATGTGTGGTAAATGAGCACACTCGAACGCCTACGTTGGGCATGAATACTCGGCAATGCGGTTTTCATGACTGATCTCGTGTCCTGCGAGGTCGCTCGTCGTGTTGAATGGGCTGGAGTCGTAAACGCGTCCAAAATGGACCTGGGAGCCAAACGCGCTTGAGTGCGGACATGGAACGAAGCATGCTCGGCTGCATAGAAACGGAAATCCCCCGCCTCATTCGAACCACGTCTATGGCAAGTGGGACCAGAAGTAGCGCACAGTCGCTGTATTTCTAACCTTCCTCACATCAAGCTGCGACCAAGCATTTAGGCATTACACCCACGCTTACCAAAGAAATTCTCCACCCCAAACCATCTTCGATGCGCACTTGCACTCAAAAACGGTTTCCTCGATCTTGAACACTCCTTGTCCTCAAATTCATCACACACATATACCTTGTCTGCGCCCATCACGTACAGCTCTCCAATTTGGTGTGCAAACCCCATCTGCCGGGTCGGTGTATGGGGAAACACATCTTCGTCAACAGTGATACGATGGCTTTGTGATGGGATCAAGACTTGACTTGAGACAAATTTGGCCCAGTCACGGTTGCCCACACGAGGCGCACCGAGCGAGTACATGTGTAGGCGGTGCGCTGGAATGAAGCCCGAGGCGATCAGGTCCACCGCGGCGAGCGTTGACAGCGAGCCACCAAGCGAGTGACCGTTCAGGAGGAGTGTGTAGTTGGAGCGGACCGGAGAATCGAAATGCGACTGGATGGCTGCGCGGACACGAGAACGAATCGACTGGTATCCGTCGACGAATCCCTTGTGAACGGACGTGGCCGCTAACGAAGCGAATCGAGCAGTGAGGTCAAAGGGCCACCGAATCCGATAAGCCTCAAAGTTCTGGAGTAATGCACGAGATTCGTCCTGGTCGGTGAGATGGAGATGGGGAGCTTCAACAGAATGAAAAGGTCATACATCAAACCAATTGTCCAACTGCGACCCACGGAAAGTCACAATGATCTGTCGAGCGTCATCCTTTACCGCGACATACGCCAAATTGCGATCGCTTTCGATGACATGCGTCACCTTGATTCCCCGCAGCAGAGGGCTGACACACCGAGTCCCACAAGTCAAGTCACGGATCGCTGACGCATTTCCGCAGTACGGAATGCTGGCCAGCTGGCCCATGATGCGCATATTGGCTAATAGGATCGCGTCGTTCAGAACTGGTCGATTTGGTAGATGAACCGCGGCGGCCATTGCGTGCTGTTGCGAAGTCAGGGCGTCGTCATCTCCATTCATCTCGTCATGGTCGTCGTCATCGTCCCATGGGTTCGATAGCATGCCAGACATTGCTGCACGAACACGAAAGAACTGATTGGCTCGTGCTGGGGCGTTTGGGTTCGCATTGACTTGTTTCGGTAGCCCTTGGGCTACCTGAATGCCGAAGATGAAGTGGAGACTCGTCGAAAGGATGGCCAGGAACATGAGGAATCGGGCAAGCGAGTGCCGAGCTCGCCGAGTGAAACTGGCGATTGACATCATAAGAATCTGTTCAAATGCTTTGACGGTAATTTCCAGGAAAGGTACATATCTCTACTGAAAGAGAAGTCTAAGAGTGACTGGATGCCCGATCGAAAACAACATCACGACATTTACGTGACGGAGCTTTATACTGCCAACACGGCGTGGTGTTACTCCGTAGTAATTGTATTGATACGTGTTGCACATCTTGGTTTAACTGACGTTACAGACCTCCAGACAACTCCAATTACAGACAAGACCAGGGACAATGTCTCTGAAAAAACGATATCGATCGACCGACCATTCAAGCACGACATCCGCTCTTTCCAAAGAAGCCATCGACTCCAAACCATCTTCGATGCGCATTCGCACTTAAGAAAGGCTTTCTCGACCTGGAACACTCCTTGTCCTCGACCTCATGACACACGAAGACCTTGTCGGTTCCCATGACATACTTTTCGCCGAGCTGATGAATAAAACCCATCTGTCTTGTCGGTGTATGCGGGACCAAATCGTCGTCCACTGTGATTCGATGACTCTGCCCTGGAACTAGCACCTGGCTCGACACTTTTTGTGCCCATTCTTCGTTGCCGGCGCGTGGGGCGCTGATGGAATACAAGTGCAGGCGATGCGCGGGAATGAAGCCAGAGGCGATGAGGTCGACAGCAGCGAGCGTGGCCATGGCGCCGCCGAGCGAGTGGCCTGCGAGGTACAAGGTGTAGTTGGAGCGCGTTGGGGATGTGAGGTGTGAGCGAACCGCGCTGCGGATGCGTTGGCGCAGCGAGTCGTAGCTGTCAAAGAAGCCTTTATGGATGGCGGTGGTTGAGAGCGACGAATAGCGGGCTGTGAGCTCAAAGGGCCAGTTGATGCGAAAGGCTTCCACATTCTGAAAGCCCGGTTTCATGATTCAATGCAGTTAAGTCATTAGTGCATCTGATGGCATGACATGAAAGCGATCTGAGGCATACATCAAACCAATTCTCCAGCTGAGAGCCACGGAAAATCACAATAATCTGCTTGCTCACATCCTTCACGGCGACAAATGCCAAGTTTCGATCGCTCTCAATAACATGGGTCACCTTGATTCCCGAGACCAAGGGGCTCGCACACCGAGTCCCGCAGCCGAGCTGACGAAGCGTTGAAGCGTTACCGCAGTAAGAAATGCTCGACAATTGTCCCAACATGCGCATGTTGCCCAACACATGAGTGTCATTGAGCACTGGGCGATTCGGCGTGCGGACAGAAAACACGTCTGTGAGCGCGTATTGTGATGCAGACACGTCGAAACCATCGAGGCCGTCAAAGAATTCGTCGACGGCAGCCTCAAATTGCTGGCGCAAGCCCGGTGACGAGGCTCTCTGAGTGTACGCCTTTGAATGGGCTTGGATCGCGTTCAATCCAACCAAGCAGGCCACGGCCACAATGAAAAACCGGGCCAAGGCGCGAGCACTTGCACGATGGACAGCTTGAACACGGTCCTGGAATCTGCTCGGGTGCAACATAGTGGGGAACGTCGTCGTCTATGAATATTATGTGCGTATGATCTGGGCTTGTGTGCAGAATTGCAATTAGTGTACAGTAATCATGAAGAGAAACCGAGACCGCATTACAAAAGGATCTCATACAAAAAGTCCGAAACCCTGGATGAACTCGAACAAACTTTTCGCAAACCAAGTGTCCCCGCAGCCCAACAAGGATTTGATTGAAGTCGCTGGCAAATCCATTCACAAACAGTCTCACACCGGCTCTCAATCTACCGCCCTTGCCGTCAGCTACTGCAAATCCTTTGGCCCAAACGACTCGGGTAACAATCCGCCTACCGTCCGTTCTTGATACTCTTCAGTTGACCCTGCCCGAGTGAG
Organism: Catenaria anguillulae PL171; assembly: GCA_002102555.1. Taxonomy (NCBI): domain Eukaryota; kingdom Fungi; phylum Blastocladiomycota; class Blastocladiomycetes; order Blastocladiales; family Catenariaceae; genus Catenaria; species Catenaria anguillulae. The sequence goes on along the minus strand of MCFL01000081.1, from coordinate 92,769 downwards.
AATCACGACCGTCTCTGTGCCAAATTCAGCCATGAATTGCCGGCACATGCCGCACGGCGCAGCAAAATAATCCAAATCGGTGGCGACGGCAATGGCGGGAAACCTCGTGTGTCCCTCGGAGACGGCTTTCACGTACACGGTACGCTCGGCGCAAATGCATCCACCTGCGTACGAGAACAGCGTGTTACGAAATGGTGCGTCGAAAGAAGGCATGTGCAGATACGTCGAGTGAAGGTACCTACCGTAGGAAGCATTCTCTACGTTACAGCCCATGTAAATCTTGCCCGATTCCGTCAACAAGCCTGCACCGACTCGGAACTTGGAATATGGCGAGTACGAGTAATCCTTTGCCTTGACCGCTGTTGCCATGAGCTCCCGCCGCTGAGCATCCGTGTATGACGGCCGACCAGTGAGTCCCACGCTGGCCTGACCCGGCTCCACCTTGGCGGCGGCTGGCGCAAACGACTCCTGGACCAGATTGTCCCCCATCCCGAGACTATACCCGAAAACGCCCTCGGGCGTCGTGACCTTGACTGGCGCCTGTCCTTGCACAACCTCAACGGCAAACCCCTCGGGCAGCAGCACGTTGAGCCCCAGGAGCAAGTGTGGAACCCGCGAAACAGGAAACAGAGGGATCGAGCGCTCAATCCATTCGCGGGGTGACAGCGTCTTGGCCTCAAACTGCTTGTACGAGACGAGGAAGCGCCCGTAGGCTTGCGACTCGGGGCCGAGGTACGATTTGACGGCCAGGACGTAGGCAATCGCAGGTGCGTCTGGGTTGGATTCGGACGGGAAAGTGGCCGCGGTCGAATCACTCATGACGATGGCTGTGGGCGAGATGGTCGTTGGTGGGTGGGCAAAGTGCATTGGCTCACGGTGGAGATGTTCATTGTTGCAAACGCAAGAGCGGCAACCCAATCGTCCGACAGTGGGCACTGTCAGGACAAGGTTTCGTTGGCCGTTGGTGGAAAAAAAGACCACCGCACCGTGCCGTCCAGGTCGGATGCATATCACAACAAAGTCGGGCGGGACAGATTCATGTTGTGTGCCAATACTCAAAAATGTACATGCACAAGATTGACCATCAAACGAGAGCAGGAAATGCAAAACAAAGAAAACAAGGATAAATCAAACAACAACTCGTGGCCACCGGAAAAAAACAAACAACATCCACATTGACAATCGAGGCAGCCATTAATGTGCCAACTCATCATGCGGGTCCTCACCTTGCCCCTGCTGCGGCGCCAACTTGATCATGTCGTCAATCCGCAAAATGGAAATGGCGGCCTCGGTGGCGGCCTTGAGCGACTTGACCTTGCTCATGGCGGGCTCGAGCACACCAGCCTTCATGTTGTCCCTGACCTCGCCCTTGATCAAATCCAAACCGTACGCCTTGAGCGCACGCTTGGCCTCGCTGGCACCGGGCTGCTGGGCAAGCGCATGGTACGCGCACAGCTTGGCCACCAGGTCGGTCGAGTCCTTTGCCGCATTCACGGCAAGTTGCTTGGGGATCACAAGCAACGACTGGGCGTATTCGGCAATGGCAAGCTGCTCACGGGTCGACAGCGTGGTCGCAAAGTTTTCGAGGTAAATGGCCAAGGCCGATTCCACGGCACCACCGCCGGGCACAACGGCACCCGATTCGAGCGTGCGCTTGACAATGCACAGCGAGTCGTGCAATGAGCGCTCCATCTCGTCGAGCATGTAGTCGTTTGCGCCACGCAAGATGATGGACGCGGCCGATTGCGACTTTGTGCCGCGGATAATGATGCACTCGTCGTCACTGATCCTCTCTTGGGTCACACTTTCGGCCGTCCCCAAGTACGCAGGCTCAAACGTCTCCTCGCCCTCCAAATTGGCCAGCGTCGACAACAAGGTAGCGCCCGTGGCCTTGGCAATCCGCTTCATGTCCTCCTTTGCCACACGGCGCACGGCCATGGCCCCGCGCTCCACGAAATACTTGAGGCACATGTCGTCAATGCCCTTGGTTGTCAGCACCACGTTGGCGCCAGCAGCAAGAATCTTTTCAATACGCTCGGCAGTGATGTCTGCCTCGCGCTTGCGGATGGCCTCGAGCTGCGACGGGTCGTCGATGATCACGTGCACGCCCAAGTGCATGCGCGCCTTCATGAGGTTGATGTCGAGGCAGGCAATTTTAGCGTTGGTGATCTTGGTGGGCATGGCTATTCAAGTTGGTTTCAAAAGGCACATTTTGTAAGTGGGGTTTAAAAAGAAATATGTCGCAGATGGTGGCAGAAAGCGACAAGACAAAGTACCCTGAGAGGCAATGGTGCAGTTGAGGGCATACCCGTTGATAAAGACAGATTCCTTGGCCGACTTGCCGTGTGCCTTGAGCACATTGACGGCCTTGACGGGGTACTTTGTTTCGCCGCGGGCATTTGTGTTCTTGACAGCAAGCATGGCGTCGACGACCATGTTGGCGAAAAAGTCGTCGTCGCTGTTCCACGCGAGAGTGTCGTTGAGCGATCGCCAAAGTCAAACGAAAAAAGTATGCGAGGAATGGAGATGGGCAACGTACGTTCCAATGATCTTGGACGACATGCTGGTCTTTGCGGCATTGATCAAGCACTCCCTGCCCAAGCTGTCGACCTTTGTCGACAAACTCTCCTGAATGTACTTGCACGCCTCCTTGACGGCCAACCTGTAACCGGTGATGATGGTGGTTGGATGAATCTTGTTCTTGACCAGCTCGTTGGCCCGCTTGAGCAGCTCAGCGGCCACAATGACCACACTGGTGGTGCCGTCACCGACCTCCTTGTCTTGCTGCTGGGCAAGCTCGACGAGCACCTTGGCGGCCGGGTGCTCAACCTCGAGCAGGCGCAGGATGGTGGCGCCGTCGTTGGAGATGGTCACGTCACCAATGTCGTCGACAAGCATCTTGTCGAGTCCAACTGGGCCAAGCGACGTCTTGACAATGTTGGCGACCGAGGTGGCGGCAAGCACGTTTTGCGCGCGCACGTCCTGGCCGGAGGTACGCTCGCCGCCGATCGAGAGGGCGGTGGATTGGTCTTTGGAGGGGGCCATGGCTGTTTATGTTGATGTTGATGTTGCTGGGAGTGTGGTGTCGTCGAGGCTTGGTTGATCAGAACAGTCGGTCGACAGGAAAGACGAGGTCAGATGGCAGCACGGTCAGGCACGGTCGGGAGGGCGGAGGTCTCTGTCGGAGGGCACGTGGGCTGGCGTGCAAATGCGGCGAGTTGTTGTGTGTGCAAGATACGTAGCAGTGGTCTTGACTAAGAAGTAATGCGTGTGTTGTGCGTAAATAAGTGTGTGGGCGTGTTGATCAGCCATGGAACGTGTGCAGAAGGGTGGTGGAAGTGTGTAGCGATGGGCCTCAGATTTCACTTCTCTGCCGATCGATCGTGACGCGACGCTGCAGCAACGTGCGGACAGCAGATCCGAATCAGCCCGGCTTGTCTCGCGTGCAACCGCCGGCCTCCTTCTCGCTTTTCGCCTTTCGCCTGCACTCGCACTCGCGACGTTTTGCAGTCTCGCGTTTCCGGGAGGCCTGATCTTGCAATTGCATAACGGCTTCAAAAGGCACTCAGCAACCCCGTCCCGCCCATGCCCAACAGAGCTCTGTTACGCACACACTCTCTCACATGCAACTCTGACCCTCCCTTCCCCTCCCCTCCCCTCCGTTCAGTACCATGCCATTCACTCTCCCAGCCAACTCACTCACCGTCCTGCTCGTCGGGTCGGGCGGCCGCGAACACGCCCTTGCCTGGAAACTCGCGCAATCGCCGCTCGTCAAGCACATCTACGTGGCCCCGGGCAACGGCGGTACCGCCACGCTCGACCCCTCCAAGGTGTCCAACGTGGCCGACATCAAGGAAACTCAGATCGATGCCTTAGTTGCCTTTGCCTCATCAAAAGGCGTCAACCTTGTGGTTGTCGGGCCCGAGGTCCCGCTCGTCATGGGTATTGCCGACAAGTGCCAATCCGCCGGTATTGCGTGCTTTGGTCCCTCGGCGTTTGCCGCACAGCTCGAGGGCAGCAAGGCTTTTAGCAAGGATTTCATGCACCGGCATGGCATTCCGACCGCAGGGTACAAGACGTGCAAGAGTGTGGACGAGGCCGTGGCGTACATTGAGGCGTGCAAGTTTGATCGCGTCGTTGTCAAGGCATCGGGATTGGCCGCGGGCAAGGGCGTTATTGTGCCCGAAACCAAGGCCGAGGCAATCTCTGCTGTCAAGGAGCTCAAGGCAGGCATGGGTGAGGCTGCCAATGGTTCGCTTGCATTTCATCACGGCTCTCTTTTGAACTCGCTGATCCAATGACTGACACGCTCTCCACACGGCAACTCCACCAGAAATCGTCATTGAAGAGTTTCTCGCCGGCTCCGAACTGTCCGTCCTAGCCCTGTCCGACGGCCACTCGGTCTTCCTCCTACCCGCCGCGCAAGACCACAAGCGTGCCCTCGACAACGACCTCGGCCCAAACACTGGCGGCATGGGGGCCTACGCCCCAGCCCCACTCGGCACTCCCGCCGTGCTTGAATCCATCCGCACACGCGTGATCCAGCCGGCCATTGACGGCATTCGCAAGGAAGGCCACCCGTTTGTAGGCGTGCTGTACGCCGGGCTCATGGTGGACGACAAGGCTCAGGTCAAGACGCTCGAGTTTAACGTGCGGTTTGGCGATCCAGAGACTCAGGTGGTTGTGCCACTGATTGACGGCGACTTGGCGCTTGCCATGGTCGCGTGCACGCGCGGGTGCTTAGATGCGGTTGCCGGCCAATTGGGCGTCAAGCAGGGAATCGCGGCGTGCACCGTGGTGGCCGCCAGCAAGGGGTATCCCGGCACATATGCCAAGGGTGTGGCCATGACCGTGGCGGCCGCCGACAAGCTCGATGCCGGCGTGACCGTGTTTCATGCAGGCACCCAGCGTACCAGTGACGGAAAGCTCGTCACGTCGGGCGGCCGTGTGCTTGCCGTGACGGGTGTCGCGGACTCGCTCAAGGCTGCCGTTGACAAGGCCTATGGCGTCATCAACAAGGGTCAGGTCCATTTTGACGGCATGCACTTCCGCAAGGATATTGCCCACCGTGCGCTTGCCGTGACGGCTAAGGCCGCGGGCGTCAGCTACGCCGATGCAGGTGTGTCGATCGATGCTGGTAACGATCTTGTCGATACCATCAAGCCGTACGTGCGCGCAACACGCCGCCCCGGCGCAGATGCGGAAATTGGCGGATTTGGTGGTCTGTTTGACTTGTCTGCCGCAGGGTACAACACCAACGAGACGTTGCTCGTGTCTGCCACGGACGGCGTCGGTACCAAACTCAAGGTGGCACTTGCTGTGGGCGTGCACGACTCGATTGGAATCGACCTTGTGGCCATGAACGTCAACGATCTCGTCGTCCAAGGCGCAGAACCGCTCTTGTTCCTGGACTACTATGCGTGCGGCAAGCTCGACGTGGCCGTTGCCGCCGACGTGGTCAAGGGCATTGCCAAGGGATGCGAGATGGCCGGATGCGCGCTGGTCGGCGGCGAAACGGCCGAAATGCCCAGCATGTACTCGCACGGCGACTACGATGTGGCCGGATTCACCGTGGGCGCCGTCACGCGCGCACACTTGCTGCCGCGCCTTGACGACATGAAGTCTGGCGATGTGTTGCTTGCCCTGCCCTCGTCGGGCGTCCACTCCAACGGATACTCGCTTGTGCGCCACATTGTCGAGCGTGTTGCTGGCTTGTCGTATGCGAGTCCGTGTCCTTGGGATGCCACCAAGCCGAGCATTGGCCACGCATTGTTGGAGCCCACGCGCATTTACGTCAAGAGCCTCATGCCCGTGATCCGCGGCGACGTCATCAAGGGCATGGCACACATTACGGGCGGCGGTTTGCCCGAAAACTTGCCGCGCGTGTTGCCTGCACATCTCAAGGCTAAGATTGATGGCCAGAGCTGGGTCCCGCCCGCAGTCTTCAAGTGGTTGCGCGAGACGGGCAATGTCGCGGCCAAGGAGATGTTGCGCACATTCAATTGCGGTATCGGTATGGTCATTGTGGTGGCCGAGGACAAGGTCAGTGAGGCCGTGCGTTTGTTGAAGGAGCAGGGCGAGCAGGTGCTCACGATTGGCAAGTTGGTTGAACGGGTTGGCGGTGACAAGGACGAGCATGTTGAGGTGGTTGGGTTTTGAGTCTTGTCTGCCTGAGACATTGTGTAATCCTTGGTTTCGTCCCTCGAGTTGAGATTAGTATTTACCCCACCAGAGTGTGTTGCAAACAAGCTGTCTATCTGTATATTGAATCGCTGGAATGAAAGAAGCAGCTCATGGAGCGAAAATCGCAAAGACACACACAAAATGCAAAGATATTGAGGATAGCTACAACCCAGAAGCACACAAACCGAGAGACACGATGCAATACACGGTCGGCGACGGCAACCTACAACCGCTGGACTGGACCTCATTCTTCAACCCCAATACGATACCGGATCGAATTGACGTGATGACGACTTCCTGGGTTCTTCGGTCACGCGACACAAGTCCAACTTGTACTGCATTCTTTTGCCTGGGTTCAACTCCCACTCGGGGAAGTAGATACCCCAATGATGGAAACCGTATGCCACAACCACTGTGGCAATCGCGACGCCAACATCGAGAGCGCAGGCGAGAATATAGTTGTGGCGCTTCCACTGTTCGAGTGGATTGGTGATGAGTCGAGTCGACGAAAGCCGATAGTGAGCATGGAAAGAGGAAATCAACACGAAACCAAGCGACCAAAGCACATGAGCGTACCCAGTTGGTTCGATAACGATACATGAAAAACTGGAAAAAGAGCGCCACGAGGAACTGCGAAAACACGTAGCTCATGTCGCGGCCAGGAGTAACGGCTGTAAACAGGAGCGGACCTTGCACGTATTTCCACGGAATGCGCTTGCCGCTAACCATATCCAACATCTTGATGACGATAGGCACGCTGGCACCAACGACCAGGCCCCAAATAATCACGGGACCGTACGGGGACTCGAAGAAGAAGCGACGAGGACCGATGAGACCCCAAATCTGCAAAGAAGGGCATGGTTGGTCAGGTCCAGCGACAACAGCAATTGCGAGATTGAGACTGGGGAAAGACAAGGACGGACAAGGCTCGCGCTGTAAAAGGTGCGGTTGCTGGTGGATGCCCAGAGGTCAGCGCCAGCCTCAAATTGAATGTACTTGTCGCCGTAATACGCAATCCAATTGGCATGTTGATCGGTTAGCAGCCACAAGTAAGTGGCGCCGTACGAGGCGACAGCAGAGACAATCGAGGCCGACACTTGAGTGATGAATACGTGACGAGGCGGGATCTTCATGTAGTGTCCTAATCATATACGAGTTTGAGGTCGTTGGTGGTCAACAGCACCCAGATATGGAATGGAACATGCATGGTACCCAGTTTCAAATCCGCCAATCTGAGCCAAGGACAGGAAGTGAAAACAGAAATGAGTTTCAGTCATTTTCCCGCTCAGCGGAAACAAGAAAGAGAAGACATACAAGGTCATACACTGCTGTCCAACAGAAACCGCCAGTGACTTGAATGCCATGTGAATAATCGGAAATCCAGGCATCAGAAGCCTACGGGCCAAAATCCTCCAAGTTAAACACGCAAAGGCTGAATACGGAGACCGATGATAACGACTTGGTTGTACCCAACAAGGAATTCAGACGCGACGTTGAGATACAGTTGGACACCGGTCGTGGCAAGAACGATGGCGATCGGGAAGCAAGCAAAAGAGGCAAAGCCAATGGCGAGCAAGGTCATGTACCAAGGCATATCCATCTCAGTATGCTGGCATACGAAAACGGCCATGGCCTAGGGTGAAAACACGTCAGCAGGAAACAAAAAAAAACGCGGGGACAACATCACAAAATCGCAAAATCACGTACAGATGTCAAGGTTAAGAGAGCAAGATACATCCATTGCGGCACCTCGGGATAATGGTCAATGTATCGGCCTGTGGGTAAAATGTGTCCCAAATCCAAGCAGCATAAGAAAACGAAACACAACGAGGAATGGGAAAGAGGAGCGTACAGAAAATGTCTGAAGAGTTCTTGCGCTCATCCACGCCGCGGAAACGACGCCAAATGTCATGGCCATACCACACAATGCAGTGAACAAATGCCGACATAAACTGCGCCATTGAAGAGAAGTAATGCAACGCAAAGAGCGGAGTCAAATGCAAAGGTCGGAACTTCTCATAGTTGTCCCAATTAACAACGGTCCCGTAATCCATGTCGTGAGCAATGAAATTAACCTCGGAGTCAATAATTTTGCCACGGTTCGTGAAGATATTGAGCGAGTTGGCGACAGAAAGGACCCGAGGGGGAGCGTTGAACCAGTTTTGGTAAATCCCCAGAGGCGTGGCAATCCATTGCAAGGCGACAGAACCAACCGTTGCTGACAAGGACGCCCAGAATGGCGTGACCATCGACAGCGACCCGATGAGCGACCAGTCGAGCGAGATGGCAAAGGCACCAACACCCGTGAACTGCGAGCCGACAATTGTGCGCCAAAAAGTGCTTGATTTCGGTACGACGAGGCAAAGGAGAGGAATAGAAGCGACTCCGGCGGACATGAAGGACGGGCCAACCATGTGGTACGCGAAGCAAGCAGCAACGGCAATGAAGAAGTAGCGGAGCTTCGAGTTGTGCTTTGGGTCAATGACGGAATCTGTGTCAGATTCGCCGCGTCGCAATCCACCGTGGAATGCCGAATAAAGCGAGACAAACGGAAGAACGGACGGCCAAGCCATCTCGACCGGACGAATGACCCACCGGCGGAATAGGCCCGAGAATCCAAAGCCAATCAAGTTCAGGCTGATCAAAAATGCGATGCAATAATGCGGAGGAAGTTGCATTTTGTAGAAGACCCGTTGCACAACGATGTTGGAAGTCCCGTAACTAGACGTTGGGATGACAAGGACAGTGAGTGCCATGGAAATGAAGGCATAGTCAGAGCTCAAGTACATAACGTACGCTCCACCTGCGCCCGTCGTTGCCCAAATGCCGATCAACACGTGCTCCTTGACCGTGAAAGGACCCGGGTTGAGCGACACCTTAAACCACCTCGTGTACCAGAAGTAATTTGGAACTGTGTGTTCAAGGAACTTGCCGATGGGATACGCCAGCAAAATGGCGACGTAGGGCGTCAACGTGAATGTACTGCGTCGAAAAGGAATGAGATTGTGAGCTATGACGTTTGGAGTGAGGAATAGGAAGTCAACATACTTTGTCCGGAATGAAAAGATGGTGTTGGCAAACGAAAGCACGACGCAAAAGATGAAGCCCAGCAAAAACACGCGGATCGTAAGCGATGGTGTTTCGGGGTACTATGTAAATACACACGAAGGAAACCAACATGGTGAGCCTGCGAAAGAATTTCGAAGTGAGGCGGAAACACGCACGTACATCGACGTCAGGCACAATCTCTTTGACAACACTCTCCAAGTCAGGGTCGACGCAGAATGCCATTGGCGCCGAGGATTCCTCGTGCTTGAGCCCCATGGGTTTTGACGGTGCGGCATTGGCTTCCACGGCGGATGCGAGACCTGTCAGATCGCCCGTGCGAGGCTTGAATGCCCAAGGAGCTGGTTGGCGCATATGCAAAGGCTCGAAGCGCTCTTGGACTTGAATGGCCGGCACAGCGGGTTCGGGCTGCAAATTGCTTCCTTCGGAGGCGTATCCCGCCGGAATAGCAAACGGGTCAACAGAACGGGTTGAGCGGGTTGGCTGTGGGTGCACGTTGGCCGATTGTGGATCCAAAGACCGGGGTTGGTGTTGATGAAATTGGTGCCGAGGGATCGCGGCCATCGAAGAGGATTGAGGCACAGAGATCCTCGGGGGAGCCGTAGCCGCTTGTTCAGCATCGGAACGATCCGTCAAAGGGTAGTTGCTTTGAGGAGCGAGCCTCCGACGATGAGCGAGATCGTTGGCAAGCGAAAGTGCAGTCAAGGACGTTGCGGAGCCGGCACGGGAGAGATTCGGAGAGCCGGGAAGTTGATGCTGGGCAGCGGGACGATGTGAGGATAACGCAGGAGGCTCGAGTGGCGGCGACAATTGCGGCAGTTGTGAGCGGGGTTGGCGGGTTTGGGATCGCGACCGCGGGCGAGAGGATGGACGCCCATCGCGCTGTGGTGGTTGCAGGTAAGCGTTGGATGCATGAGGGGGCTCAGGTTGTGCATTGCGCGGAGAGGGCGATGGCGAGGGATATTGTTGAGACGCCAAGAAGGAGGATACCCCTGTAGATGTTGACGAAGCAGAGGAGACAGAGCCACGGGCGGATTGCGATGAGATGGACACAGTCAACCCATTGCCATTGCGGTTGCGCCCGTCGCGCCTGGCTGCCGGGAGCGACGGCATTGCCGTTGCCTTCTGTCGAACAGCCGAGGCCTGACTGTTGTCGATCTCGCGCCCACCATAGTGCTGATGACCGACGGCCGACATGATTTGCCAGGATGCCGATTCGAAATGGAGTTGAGTACGAACTGGCCTCCAGGGTTTCGGTTGCCGACTCGGATGGACACGGACGGGCTAGGTCCCTGTGGCGAGACTCGGAACCAAGGAGAAAGGAAGGGAAGAACAAACACTGCAAAATGAATCTAGAAGTTGGAGATAGAGGCAGGTCTAGGTAGGCAAGCAAGCAAGAGTAACGAGGAGTGAGGAGCCTTACACGGTCGGCCTGATGATTGGGGATTGTGGTGGTGTCGCCTTCTTGTGGTGTCAGAAAGGAGGCAATGCCCAAAAGTCGGCCATATGTCGGAGCGCCATAGCTGAAGTAAATATGAGGATCAAGCACAGATTTGCAGTCAAACAACGGTTCAAAGCTTCCGTCGTCTCACATCACGCCCACAGCTTCATGCAGCTTGGAAATGAAACATCGACGGCTTTGCGCGTGTGCGTGCTGCTGCGATGCACGTGCACGAGACACAGTCGGCAGACGCATATGCATGTTGTGGTGCCGAGGTTCCTGAGTCCTGAGGGCAGCGTTTTCCAAGGCCCAAGGATACATACCTATACAATGCTACCTTGGCCTGTATCCTAGACCATGACCCACGATCACAGTGCATACCTTCATCCAGATCACTTTGATGTTTATCACCAGGAACTTCTGTGAGACATCTCGCCCAACGCGCCTCTGATCACGCTATGTGTCGGTTCACCTGTTGCCAAGCAGGAGAGTTAGTACTCCTGTGCCAAGTCCTTATTTTCCGTTGGATGTTAATACAATCTTTGTGTTAGAAATGTAGTTATGAAAGATACGGGACTCGTACTCGTACGACTCGTGGTACGAAATGCAGCATGCAGCATGAGCACATAGACCAGGTGAGTGCAGTCGAGAGAGAGCTGAAACAATGAGGGCGTCGACGCGCACGCGCATGTTTACGCCGCCATTGCCGCAAGTCATATGCAGTCCGCTGTAGCAGTGCCACCCGAAGTTCCATCCGTTTGTTGGGCCAACTGCTTATATGGTTGATGAACCCCGACGCTATGCCCTCGGCCACCAAGTCTGCTCTCGTGCTCCCCATGACATCGTAATCACCGCAGTTACCATGAAGCCGACTCTCCTCATCGTTCTCATTCTGGCTCTGTTCGCCGGCAACGCAAATACCCAGGGAGACGGTGTCGCCAAGTGGCCAACCGATTTCGAGTTCGTGCTCCGATCCGGGGCTATGAGCTCCCCGAGGTGCATGGCGCGCGACAACGGCTCACTAAGATGGAATCAAGCCGGCGTGCATATGTGGAACTGCAACGCCTGGGCCGAGGACCAGGTATGCCCTTCGTCCCCTTACCATTACAGGATTGGAACAGATCTTCTAACGATTGCATGGGCCCTGTCGACGTCAGAGTGCCGCCTTCGTTAACTTCGGTAGCTACGGATACGACATGATGTATCGCATCGGATATCGCTCGGATGTTGCCCCCTTGTGCCTCGACGTCCCTGGAGGGGTACCTGCCGCTTATTCATTCGCTGCCGGCGTTGTCTCCCACTGACGTCCATGCCTCGTTCAGAATTTCGCCGAAGGCGTGCGAATCCGTCTTTGGGAATGGTGCGTTACCACCGGTTCACGTTGGCCGCCGTGGCTGTGAGACTGACAACGCATTGTTTGGAACATCGTACTCTCCAGCAACTACACGATAGCCCAAAGGTTCGAACTTGTGCTCCACCACTACGCGAAACGAGAAGGCCTCGCTCGCTACTTGCTCCGTTCCATGACGCAACCCGAGTACTGTTTGGGCGTTACCCGTATGTGACTGGCTCCTGTGCACTTGCAACTCCAGCAAAGGATTTTTTTGACCATTACCCGCTCCCTCTACAGCCAACGCCCTCAAGAACGGAGCGCCCATCACGCTGCAAGATTGCAGGCCCCTCGCAGGTTCCCACTCGTTCAACTACTGGTATTTCGTCGGCCGCGACGGCCGCACGTACGCTCCGTATTGGTGGGAGCGCGCCGGGTTGGAAAAGTTGGCCCGTACCCAAGGCCGGTTGGCGCCCACCGAAAGCATTGGCGGCGGCGCTGGCGGCATTTCCAGGGTGCTCAAGAACGAAACATCGGTTGCCACATTGACGCGCGTGACTGGGTTGAGGATTTCTGCGCAAAACGCGACACATGTACTGTGGTGGAAGAAGATGCCTGAGGAGCCGCAATTGTGAGGTGTGATGGACATTACCTGGTTGCGTTGAGGCCGTTTGTTTCTGTTTTCAAGTTGTAAGCCCAGAAGTTGTTGATGGAGTCGAATTGCGTTGTGACAAGGCAAAAAAGAATATAGACGGGCTCTGCATTTTGTGTCAATTCGTGGTCTGTAAAGCGTGTGTGTCCCCAACGCTAGGGAGGGCCGACCTGTGCTTCAAATCCTGATGACAGAAAGGCTGCGGTGAGCTTTACTGCCAGGAAGAAACTGAAACGGTCGGAATGGAGCATAGCGAGCCGGACAGTGCCCATGCCAACGGATCATCTTGTCAAAGTCAAGGCCATCGATCTGTCACCAGTGGCCCACGTGTATCTGCAGGGGAACTAAAAGGATGGGGTGGGCGAGGTAAGGAAGGCGTAGTCGACTGGCCGACTATGAGGAATGCCCGTTTGCTAAAAGGGCAGGGCAGCCGTCTAGAATCAATGGTTTATCCGCTGCTCGTCTATCATTGGTCGATGGTGAGCGCTTGTTCGTGCGGCACAGTGAGCAAACCGACGTTGTTGGAAAACGCGTCGAGAACCTGGCGGCTGACCGAAAACAGTCGGAATCAGCGAGTGCTTCCAAAGAATTTCTACAGAGTGAGCATGATCCTTTCGTTGGTTGTTCTCGGCCAGCGGGCTTTCGTGAGACACGGCCGGCCGGCGCCGCCGCACTGGTCGCCAACATACCACAACTTGCGTGGCATATCATTGTAATATCAAATGACGATGGAAATGGCATTGTCTTGCACCTGATTACGCACCCGCCTCCTCGCCTCCTCCCCATCATTCACCATCCGACTCACACCAAACCGGCCCCGCCGACCAACACCCAATCCACACCGCCCACATCCTGCTCATCATCATGACGGCACCCTCATCCAAGCCTGCCACCTCAATCACCATCGACGGCGTCGACTTCGGGGCCATCGTCGAAACTGCGTCCGATTCATCCAAGAACTCGACTTGCATTTGGTCAATCGGCCACCACAACAACACCATTTTCCTGGACGTCAAGGATCCAAATCACCCTGGGCTGCCCTCTGCTCGGTCGGTCATCGTCAAGCGCGACTCAATCGCCCACAAGAAGTACAACATCACAATCTACTACCTCGGACGCCCTGTAGACCCGGCCCTCCTATTCACTGCTTCCAGTATCGCCCAATTCAATAATCCGTACACGCCTCATCAAATCAAGGAAATCCTCCCTGTCGTCCTTCGCGCCGTGGAGCGCTCGCCAGTTTGCACCGGTGTTTTCGTCAACAGCCCCCACTATGAGTCGCTTCGTGCCTCATTTCACAAATCCTATCATAACATGTTTTCCGATTGGAAGACTGGTGACCAACGAGTCATTGTGTGCACTGCCCCTATTACGCACGCGGGCGTTGTGTACGATGCGACGTTTCGGGACTTGGGCTGCGGGCGGGTGGTGGCGACAAAGGATGGCTGGATGTGCACGGCGTGCAAATCTCTTGCAAACACGATGGGACAGCGTGTGATCCGACAGGACTTGCAGCGCCCAACTGATGGTAACAATGGTCCGGAATTACCAGTTCTTGACACCACCCCTTGCTGTGGCTTACATCATGTCTCCTCCCACATCACACAGATTTGAACAAGCTCGCAGCGGCCAAGGAAAAGGAGGAAATCTTGCGGAATGCAACACTGCAAGAGTATGTCCATCTGCCTGCTGTGGATTGACAACTTCACACTGGATTCTCATTATCTAACTCCTGTTGATCCAGATACTTGACTGCCGCCCACCCGAAATTCATTGCCCATCTCGATCACCATCCTCTCTTCAAAGAATGGTTTTACGACCTTCTCCTTCGTGTGTCTGACCGTGGCAGTGGCCGCCAGTGGCCGGTCAATGTACTTCGCTTCTCCCTCGCATTATCGTCCATTAGCTCAATGTGTTGCCGGTTGATGCGCTCGATTGGTTTCACGTTTCCCTCAAAATCCACCACGCGCAAGTATCGCAAAAAGTATGCGATGGAGCCTGGTCTTGACACCGGACACATCAAGCGGATGGTGGACGACCTGCATTTACATCTGCCTGAGTTGCGTGCCAAGTTCAAAGAGCAAACTGACGAGGAGCTGCTTGACCTGCTAAGTTGTGGGATCCTTGTTGCTGATGAGGTGCAAGATGTGCCAGAGGTAGTTGTAGTCCGTGCAACACTCAAGGTGACTGGGCTCATCAACCATGGTCCAGGTGTGCATACTGGGGATCGAGAAAGCGAAGAGGTTCCGGCCAAGCACACGCTGCAGTTGATGTTTGTGTCCTTGGGTGCAAGTATGGCGATTCCGATTGCACATTTTGACACGCGAGACATGAACACGCCAGAGTTCGTGTCCATGATCCAGCGAGCAGTTGTGGTATTGGATGCATGTGGGTTGAATGTGCTGTGCCTCGGAGCAGATGGGTATGAAGGCTATATGTTTATCTCCATTCACAATCCACGCCTACTTATTTCGCTTTTCCAGTGGAACGGTCAACCGATCAGGATTCAAACAGCTTGGCGACCCGGAATCCTGGCCATCCAATCTTCCATGTCCCATCTTGATTCAAGACGTCCCACATCTCCTCAAGCGGATTCGCAACGCAATGATTAACCACGAAGTCCTTATCAACGGTACCACTCGCATTTCGTGGCACGCGATTGACGACCTGTACAAGCAGTCGGAGCAGAACGAAGGTCTTCGCCTTGTCCAGCACCTCACCAAGGATGCACGCAGTCCAGATGCATGGGCGAAAATGCGTGTCCCTCTTGCTCGCGCAGTATTGTGTCGAAAGACTGCCCATGCCTTGGAGCATTATTGCACGCACCCTGACGCCAAAGGGACTGCGTCGTTCATTCGCCAGGTGGATACTTTCTACTCCATCATGACGGATGCTCGGCCATTTACCAAGGATTCGATCACGGAGGGTGGTGCGGATACTCGGTTAAAGCAGTTGCAGGGCGTGCTTGAGTACTTTGAGGATTGGAAGGTGCGGGTAGATGCCGAGGTGGCCGCGATTCGCGCCAATCAGACACTCACGGCTAAAGATCGAGCAGCGGCCATTAAGACCGTCAAATCACACTTTATTGCCATGGAATCGTTCGACGACTTGAAGCTCACCATCAGCAACTTCACCGCCGCCACTCGCTTATTGCTCACACGGTTCCCGTTTATGCGGGTTTACCCTCGTTCGTTTTCCACCAACTGTCTCGAAAGCTACTTTGCTCTGGCTCGTGCGCTTGGCCGCTCCAGCACCAAAGTCACTGCTCGCCAAATGAAGCTCGTCGCCGTTTCGTACCAACTCATCGGTCATCTCCGCTCATTCATGTCGCAGCTCAAGACCAACTACGATCCGATTACAGAGTTGAACATGGGCGGTGTTCAAGCAGATACCCAAGGGGGTACAGCCCAAGCAAGTACAGCGCCTGCCCAAACAACAATTGATGCTGCTGCGGTGGTTGCGTCAGATTTGGTGCCGCCCGTCAGCGTTGACGTTGAGTCGGATCAGATGCCGGCCCGTGCATCTGGAACCGAAAGTGGCGATGAGGAGTGGGAGGCGTTGATGGACATGGTAAATGATGAGGAGGACGAGCGCCTGATATATGAGCTGTCAAAGTTGTTGCTTGCTGACGATTTGACGGACAAGGAAAAAGTGGACGTTAAAGAAATGTTGGATAAGATGCTTTCAGATGTGCTTTAATTATACACTGCGATGAATTGTGTCCCATTGCTTGAGTGCCTTGGCGCTGAAAGAAATTTCATCAACCAACGATACAGACACAAAAACGAACCAATGAAAACCAAGGATTATTCACATAAAACAGGAACGATCGCACACAAACACACACACGCACCATCTAAGACTACTAGACGGAATCGAGAGACTTGAGCATCTGACGAGTGTTGGCACGGTCAGAATTTGCCTTGATTTCCGACTGTGTTTGTCGCAACGATCGCTCGCCGACTCGCAACGTAAGGTATGGCGTGCGAAAAAGCTGCGCAAACCGGTCCCACAATGACGCTGGAAAGATTTTTGCACTCCCATACCCTTGAGCTTGGAGGACAAACAGCTGCCACACCCGCTGATGCTGACTGGATGCAAGTAGATCTGTCACCCGACGGTTAGCCCACATCGAACGCTCAAGCTTCTTGTCCCTTCCACTTGCCTCGAGAACCTTTGTGAGCGCCGAATCCAACCAAATCAAGTAGGCAATCACAAACCGCTTTGGGTAGATAAGTCCACCCTCGGTCAATGAGGAAATCTCGGAATACACAAACCAATCCCTGGCTTGAGCAAGCTCGTTACCGGCCAATGACATTGACAGCACCATGAGTCGAAATGCCTCGTGATCTGGAGCCTTGTACTTGTACACACGCTTGTACACCGCAGACAAGAGAAACCCGGACAAGTACGCCATGCGAGGAATCGTGATGTGAGCGAAACCTGGGCGAGTCAATGTGGTCCAATCTGTGCCAATGTCAGATGCGTAAACAACGTCCACAGTACCAGCAATTTGGGCAATGTCAGGGTAAATGCCTTGCCACGAGCTTGGGTGCCACAAGTACTCAAACACAGACTCGACAAAGGCCAGGGTAATGTGGGAATAAGGTGGGTAGACTTGCGAAGAGTACCGAACTTGACCTGGGTGGATCCACATCCGCTTGACTGCGCGCACATCGGCGGCGTCAATCACACCTTGAATGTAGGTTTGGTCTTGCACTTGATCAACGTGGAGGTGGTCCTCGATCAAAGAGTGCATGTTGCGCAATGCTGCCTTCAAGTGCTTGAACTTGGTCATGTCGTCCAGGTACTTGACATGGATGGGGACCACGATATCCACGAGTAGCTGTTGTAAGTCAGCCACCTGGGCCGAATCGAGCGATTCGAGGACAAGTCGAAGGGCATTGTACACAGGGGTGATGTGGAGCTTGGACTTGTCATTCTCGCGAAGAACAGTGTCAATTAGGGGAAGGTTTTGGAAGGCCGCTGTGAATACGAGGGCTTTAGCATCTGCGGTTTGCGGTTGAGTGCGGGTTCGCTTTTGCGAGTCGCGCGGGTGGGGAGCTGACCGCTTGAGCGAGGGTGGAGAGTTGTGGGATTGAGCCACAGTTGGAACATCGCCTCCCGACGTCGCTGGCGAAAGTGCAGGCTTGGATGTCGAGGACGAAGCGAGGGTCGACTGACCTGTGCATAAATCGCCAGCGTTTGGTCAATGTCACGGTCAGTCGCTGCCTTGAAATTGAAAAACCGCGAACCAGCCTGAGGGGAAGCAATCCGAGCTAGAAGTTTGTCGACGGTGAGGTCCAAATCCATGCTGCGAATCGCTTCCTCGACTTCCTCTGGATAATCGTCAAACAGAGCTGTCTTGACGACATGCGCAGTGATTGGGTCATCGTCGCAGGCTCGAATATGCTCGTCTTCGTGGTCCATTCGACGAAAGAGCTCTGATTCGGTCTGTGGCAGATGGCCCAACATGCTTGCGTTCTCGTCATGCGGCAATAGATACTCGACGAGTTTTGGGATGTGGCATGCGAGGTCGAAATGTGCAGCAAGCAGTTGGAGAGGGTCGTCGATGGTGATTGAGGTGGCAGGCTTGGATGAGGGTGCCGTCATGATGATGAGCAGGATGTGGGCGGTGTGGATTGGGTGTTGGTCGGCGGGGCCGGTTTGGTGTGAGTCGGATGGTGAATGATGGGGAGGAGGCGAGGAGGCGGGTGCGTAATCAGGTGCAAGACAATGCCATTTCCATCGTCATTTGATATTACAATGATATGCCACGCAAGTTGTGGTATGTTGGCGACCAGTGCGGCGGCGCCGGCCGGCCGTGTCTCACGAAAGCCCGCTGGCCGAGAACAACCAACGAAAGGATCATGCTCACTCTGTAGAAATTCTTTGGAAGCACTCGCTGATTCCGACTGTTTTCGGTCAGCCGCCAGGTTCTCGACGCGTTTTCCAACAACGTCGGTTTGCTCACTGTGCCGCACGAACAAGCGCTCACCATCGACCAATGATAGACGAGCAGCGGATAAACCATTGATTCTAGACGGCTGCCCTGCCCTTTTAGCAAACGGGCATTCCTCATAGTCGGCCAGTCGACTACGCCTTCCTTACCTCGCCCACCCCATCCTTTTAGTTCCCCTGGTATCTGCCTGCGAATGCCCAATGGACTTGTACACCAATCATCTCCGAGCGAGCGTTTACGACTCTGGTCGTTACAGGTCTCGTCCTTCATTTACATAGTCGTCGAGTGCTTCAATTGGAACCAGAGATTCTGTGCGTGTCTCAAGCCGATGAATTGCCCGGCGGTGACAAGCGAAAAGAATAAGTACGCAAGCAGGAAACATATTGGATGCAAATCAAGACAAACAAATACAACAAAAGGGAGACTATACGACCCGAGGACCAACCAGAGTCTAACCACCAACCCAAATCGGGCCACGCCAACACTTACTGGGGCGGGGGGAGATGATTTAGTTCTCGCGGCCCATCTTCTTGTCCAACCGGCAAATCGGGTTGTTCTGAATCATCTCCAAATCGCACTTGTGGCCCAACAACTCGCGAATGTTGTCAATGCCGTACTTGATCATGGTGGGCCGCTCCAAACTCAACCCCCAGGCAATCACACGCACGTCCTCGGGCAAGCCCAAGGGACCCAACATCTCTGGGCGGAACATGCCCGAGTTACCAATCTCGACCCACTTACCCAGGCCTTGATGGTACGAGAAGATCTCCAAACTGGGCTCGGTGTACGGGTTGTACGCGGGCTTGAAGCGAATGTTTGTGACGCCCATCTTTTGGCAGAACACATTGATGAATCCAATCAAGTCGCCGAGCGTCAACCCGCGGTCGGCAATCACGCCCTCGACCTGATGGAACTCGGCCAAGTGCGTTGCGTCCACGGTCTCGTTGCGGAACACGCGGTCAATAGAAAAGTACTTTGCGGGGGTGAACCCGCCAGGTTGCGTGGCGAGCTTGTAGAGCATGTTGGAAGACACGGCAGTCGTGTGCGTGCGCAGCAGCAGCTTTTCGGCCTCGGCTTCCTTCCAGTCGTATCCGTAGCCGATCGAGCCGTATCCGCCGTGCGAGTGAACTTGTTTGACTTGCTCCATGACCGCCTTTGGGTACCGGTCCGCAGTCGCGGGCGACGACAGGAAGAAGGTGTCGTGCATGTCGCGGGCAGGGTGCTGTTGCGGTTGGAAGAGGGCATCAAAGTTCCAGAACGACGACTCGACGTAGCGGTTGGTGGGCATTTCCTCGAAACTGTGAATACATGCACATCCAGTGTCAGATAAACTGTACGCGCAAGCAATACAATCCATGTGAAAGCAACGGACCCCATCTCAAAGAAGATTTGCCTGAACTCTTCGCGGACCTTCATGAGCGGGTGCAAGTGACCGCCCTCGGGCTCTTGGCCGAGCGCATCAAAGTTGTACTTTTTGAAGTCGAGGTTCTTCCAGGCACCCGACAAGAGCATGTCGACCGTCAAATCAGTTGCTTGCTTGACGAGCGTCGTGGCAAACTTTGGGCCCTTGGCGAGCTTATAGTGGGTCACCTTCCTGGTCGATTGTGAACAGGAGAGACATGGGTCAGCCACGAGCCCAAATGCACGCATTCCTTTTTTCGTAGAAACATCAGTGTACGTACTCCTTGTCGCACAGCTTGCGCTTCTTGAGCTCAACAAGCACCTTGGGGTCCGAATGGCTGGCGGTTGCCTGCACCACCTTCAAGTCGTCCTGGGTGACGTCCTGAATGCTCTTGACCAACCTGACCAAATTTCCGGTCTTTGCCTTGCCAATCCACTTGTTTTTAAAAGCCTTGCCCTGTCCAATCTTTGCCACGGCGTCGCCAACCTTGGCGCTCAGGTCGGCAATGGAAATGCCCTCGTCACCGGCAGGCACAGCGGCAAACACCTTGGCCTCGTGCGATCCAGAGGCGGCAATTTCGGCGCCCTCGGGCGTCAAGGTCCAGCGGTCGTGCTCGACGGCCGTGAAGGAAACCATTTCCTTGGACTCGAGCGACAGCAGGATGCCGTGCAGGGCGGCAGAGTCGATCACAGTGGAAGTGCCGGGGTAGGTCAGCGTCGCGGTGGACTCGAGCGTCGACGTCGGGCTGGCGTTGAGCACCGACAGGACGTGCAGCGAGAGGTCCTCGACAGAGAAGGTGGAGGCGGGAGACGGCATGATGGTGACGGTGATGTTGGTTGGCGGGCGGGCGGGCGTGTATGTGTCGGCTTCAGATCAGTAGCATGTGCATGAGGGTGCGAGTGACATGGCCCTGGTACATGTACATGTAAAGAATGAACCGCGGAGTACAGAATTTTTTTTATTTGTTTTGAAATGGCTGGTCTTGACAGGATGGATCGACGGCCCATGCCTTCGGCCGTTCAGCGCCAGATCCCAGGCACGTGCTGCACCAGCGAAAATGGAAGCTCGGGGAACTTTTTAGGCGGGTCCAGTCATGAAGCCTGGCCATACATGGTGTCGAAAGAGCCATCTGTGTGTACAGTTGATGACCGTCTGCTCAATCATACGTATCAAGTCTGACAGCCTGACATAATCACATCAGTGTGTCCCATTATGCTTGTGAGGAAACCGTGTTGCTGATGACACTGAATATTATTTGGCTCGAGAGTTGACCAAATCATTCATGATTGGTAATGGCGAGCCCATGGTCTTTGAACCAAACGGGGCAGAACGAGGGACCGCATTCGACGAGTGCGCTTACCCGCATCGGCATGTCCAGTGATACAACTTAGCAAGTCCGTGAATCTGTCACGTGATGATCGGCAGACGCGTTGGAAGGATGCCCGTTGATCATTTGTGCGCACGCATGTGAGACATTCGGACTTGCCAGACGTGGTCATGCAAACGTACACTCATTGGCGCTAAAAGAAATAAAAATGATAGAGAATAAAATATCATACTAAGACTAAAATATTATACTAATGCTCGGCCGTCACATTCATTCACGGTCCAGCTTTGATGCCACCGCAAAACCAAGAAGAGCAGCTTTGAACCTTGGTGGAGCTGTCAGTTTGCCCGACTGATGCGGATGCTTGCGAGCTGGATTGTGGTTGCCAAGGTCGTCATACAAGTACCAGTCGGAACCGAACTTGACGCCAGCGCAAAAATGACCACCTTGGCCAACTTGTACATTCGCCCAAACCACCCAACACAGTGTCAATGTCGCTCTGATATGATTGATCCGAGATGCGAGTGAGATAGATCGCACATATGGAAAAAAAAAAACAGAAATGGACACGTACACCTCAGTTTCGAAAACCTCGGGAATACGGGAAACTGGTACGGCATGCTGGGTAACGTCATACTGAAAGAAATAAGGTAGAGGGCCAAAGGTTGCCGTCCAAGGACGTGGCTCTGAGCACACGAAGTAGCTGTGACATAACTATGTTAGCACAGTATTGATAACAACAAGCAGCAATGCATACCTTTGCCCCAGATGGTGGAGACTCTGAGAGTCTTTTGCAACTGCTGGATCTCGGAAGATCTGGCAAGTGCCACCACATGTGCTGAAGAACGTCGTCAGCTCAAATTCCCAGTGCGGGGAACGAGCGGAAAGGTGCGGAGCATTGAAACTGATTGGGTTGTCTTGGCCGACATCCTGCAGGGCAATCAGGCCGCGAAAAGGTCTTGGTGAGTTGGAACAATGGCCGAGACTTGCGACCAATCAGGAACTCGTCGACGCCAGAGAAGGGAATTGAGAAAGCATCACGGAGGTCAAGTTCCCATTTCACACGGATGCTTGTGGGATTCGCGAGCCATTTGTCAAACGCGGACTACATATTGGAAGTAAACGCACACCATCAGCAATGAAAGAGACCCATTTCAATGGATGGAAGCGTGTACCTCATCCGAGAGCTGGTACAAATCGTCATCATCGACCTACATAAATGTGCGCTGTTGGTCAACCGAAACGCTGAAGGGTGAATGAATTGCACTGCACGTACTGATTCTGCTACACTGGATGGCGTAAAGTAGACCTGGAAGAGGAAATCCCGGGCCCATATGAAACGCATGTCATCCCACCGTCCTTCCAAGAACAGTGCCAAAATCCGCCCAAATGATCCGCCTACCGTGTTACCGCCTTGATTCAATTCGGCGGCAAGCAAGCCGAGAATGTTGTTGTCGATAATTGCATGCACAAGTGGCGTGAAGCAAGAATCAAAAGCGCATGCGTAAAAGTATTCGTACTCGATGCGGTTAGGCAAGAAGACCTTTTTGCCTCCATTCGGTGGGCCTCGAACGGATGTCCATTGCGTGGCGACGGATGGATCTAGGTGGACATGATTGAGCTTTTCAATCTCTTTGTTGACTAGGTCTGTGGCAGTGTCTCGATCATCTTGAGTTACACCCTGTGCTCATGCAAAGACATAAAGAATGAGTTGGGAAGACACATGCTGCTGCAATGGGCAAATGCGCACCTTTCCAATGGCTGTTGATCGGCTTTTCGTAATGCGTGACACAGCCTTTCCCGCTGGAAGCTTTATGGCCAGTTGCCTATTGCTCCGATGGGGTTGTAGCGCACTTGTCTTGCGTGGGCGGCCCCTTGTTTTGGCCTCAAGATCCAGAAACAACTCAACGTCCGCTTGACTGCCATCAACATCACTCTCCTCCTCCTCCGCCTGCTCACCACCACCCAAAGCTGCATACTGCTCACCGTCCGACTCATCCAAATCATCATCGCCTAACGCTGCCTCGCTATTGTCTGCGTTGTCATTGCCTGCTGCAAGCACAAATGACTCAAAGTCTTCTGCAGACAGGGGGTCCAATCTTGCAAAGGAATCCAAGAAATTGGTGACAGACGTGCGCGGCGGTGGCAGGTTCTTTGGCAGAGCCAAATGCGCAGGCAAGGAGCCAGGCTTTGATGGAATTGTGCTTGGGGTACAAGTGGGCTTGGCTTTCATGTTGATAACCACAGCCGGGCCACCATTGTGTGCATACAGCGACGCAGCCACAAGGTGTGGGCACATGCGCCCATTCTTGATAAATGACGGGCAAGTGCAATTTGGGATGTCGGGAACTGCTTGTGCATTGGCTTGGCTCGAGTGCAAGTTGCCGACAGAGAATGAAGCGGGTTCGGTGGCGAGTGGAGTGACAAGGTCGCGGTCGAAAATGAGATAGCCATCAGCGAGGATTTGGCGGAAATCATGCGACACGCGGGGGTCTTGTTGAGCCGTCATGACAAGATCCCGATAATATGGAAGCATGGCATCGATAATTGACACCACAAGCAGGTCCAAGCGACGGTTGCACGTGTTTCTAGCGCGGCATAACAAAAGAATGAGAAAGATATGGTGGGAACAGATCCATGATTGCAAACAGACAAAGGAAAACGCACCCGAGCACGACATTATCGAAGACCTTGAACATCGATTCAGTGATGTTGTTGGTGCCAAATGAGTCACGAGTTTCGCCTGGTGGCATGCAGCAGTCAAGGATGTATGCTGTCAATACAAATGGATTGTGGCATGTCAGTCAAGCAGCCAGCACGTTAGGAGAGACCAGAATGATGCATACGCAGCCAGCCAGGACAAAACCAGTATGTCTCAAAGTAATCAAACACCGCGGAAAATGCTTCCAAGGACGGGCACATGGTAGCAGTCGCCTCATAAAAAGTATGGCGGCGCCGTGCAAAATCAGTCGCACTGGTGGATCCGAGCACGGGCTTGAAAAGTTGAATGAGGCGCTTTCGCAATGCGCGCGACGGACGGAACTGTGACTGGAGACTTTCTGAAGACGATTGCCCAACCCAGCGCTCGATGGCTTGGAAAACGTGGAACTCGCACACCTTGATACGCTGACTTGGTCCAAATACTGTATGATCGTGACATGAAAATCAGCCAGAGCGTAGCATAAGATTGGGAAAGAGTGTATGAACCTTCCAGGATTGCATTGCGCTCAGCAGAGCACTTGTCGATGGTAAAGATGATGGGTTGAAGTGGACTGTTGCCAAAATCTAGATGTACAAACGCAGTCAGTGCTCACAATGGCCATGTGTGTGTACTTGACGTGTGGGCTGCAAGGCTGATCGTACAGTCACAAAGATGTGGAGACACGTCTGCCCAGTCAAGAGTTGGTTGGCGAAGGTTGGACTTCACAGTTTGCCCAAGCGTGACAAGCTATTAACAAAGTCACCAAAGTAAGAAAACGTAGTGAGGGAAAAGTAAGTTGAAGTGTCACGTGGATGCATACCTGTGCTTGCAGTTGCGCTGGATGCAGTACCTGTGGGCCACTCTCACCCTCATTGCAAATGCGTACTATAAGGTCGCGAGCAGCTGAGTGGAATACTTCAAGGAAATGCACAAGTGTTGAGGCTTGAATGTCTTGGGATATCATGGCTGCAACAGGCAGTCCACGCCTGCATTTGTAGATATCAAATGGGTTAGTTCATTGGGATGGCACAGTCGATCAGTAAGGTAGGTACCCTTTTTCATTGAATGTTGTGAGAAGAGTGAAGGGGATGCGGCCAGCAGACTTGTGGCGGAAACAAGAATCCATCCCAGTCGCATGTTTGAAGTGGAAACTCAACCACCATCCAATGGTTTCCGAGTTGGCAATGACAAGGATGATGGGCGTTGGTTGATAGAGTAAAAAGTAATCTGGCCGTCGATGAACGATTTCTGCGATGGCACGTGAGATGAGCGGAAACTTCTTGGCCCTGGCCTTGTAGTACGACGCCTCCAATTGGCTCTTTGTGGGCTGGCGTTGGGAGGGAATGGCATATGTGGTGCAAAGGGATAGAATGGCTGATGGAGCACACACCAAGTACCAAGTGTGAGACAAAACCAATCAGTGAACAAAAGGCGAACACGTACAACGGACAAATGCTTGGCAGCGCTGGCCGATCTGGTTCTTCACTCGTTTCATATGCTCCAAAATGACGGGAGCAATGCGCAGCTCATCATTCGGGACGCCTGCGTGCGATCCGAATTGCAATACGTGAGCTCGCCCATGACGAAAAGATTTGGCGGTGACGATGACCTGAGAAGGAAAGTGAGCATGGAGCAGGAATAATGAGATACAGAAGGCAAGAGCAGTTTCTCAACAAGCAGAGCATACCCGAACATGAACACTGCACAGCTTTCCCACCACCTTGTCCTGACGACCGCGAGATCCAGCTGGTCGTTGGTGAAACTCGACAAGCTTTTGGCGTTTTGCAGGTGGCATTGGGCAAGTTGCGTATCCCACACAGTCGAACCGTGCTTCGTAGAGGATGGTGTCATCATCAAACAAAGCGACATCAAACTTGGGGACAATGGTGGGCGCACAGACACGAACGTCTGATGATGGGATCGGTCCAAGCGCATAGACGGAAACGTCCTCAGGGTAATCAACCTTGGTGAGCTTGTAGTCGTTGGGCAGGCTCCAAAAGTGCGTTTTGACTTGGTCAAGGGGCATTTCGACGGGGTTCAGAGCCTTTTCGGCACCACGTAGCAACCGAGTCTGGGTAGTGTCTGCATTGCGATTGTGACCACGGCGCTGTACTGTCCGATACAAGGACGTGATGGCGGCTTCTGGAAGGGGGTGCTGATTATGCTGCTGGGCGGCAAACTGTTGGAATGTTGCTGCAAATATAGCCATGGATGGATGAACATGCGCAAATGCCGGAAGGGCCAAGGGAGCAGTAGACAAGAGTGGATATGTAGGGACAGGATGTGAAAATGAGCTTGATGCAAACGGGTTGCTGAAGAACGGGAGTTGTGGCCAGTGGGCATGAGCGCTTGCATATGCGGTTGATGTAGACTTGCCACATGACGTGACGCATTTAGGTACATGTACTATCATTTTCCTCTTCTGATGATACTTGTACAGGTTGCTGGACTCAATATGTTTTACCAATACTTGCCCCATGCAAACGCGGTATTTTTGCAAGAGTCAGGGCAATACTGGTACTGGCTCATGATTCCAAGAATCACTGATACTACCTGTCAGTGTGGTGAGGATATACAGATACTGATTGGTATGGGCTGCGTGGACAGACATGTACCAATACTGGTCAGTTCTGATGCAAAATACTGCTATTGGCCTGTGGATTGAGGATACTGTTGGCCACCATTGACAGAAATGAATGATGCTGTTACTGGAAAATGCCTTTACTATAGAAAACATGGATACATTAGACAAAATACACTACAAGATTCTCACCACCAGGCAGGCACATCCGGGCACTTCACAAGGGAATGCTTGTCTAGCGACTCTGCAACAAGCTGCATCACTTTCTTTCCTTCCAAAGACACACCGCCAAAGCCAAGCTCCTTCAGCTCATCTTCTGGTACTGCTGACGACAATTGTGCACGGATTGCCTTAATCTCCTCCTTGGACAAGTGGCACAATGTCTCATGGATTTCAGTGATCTTGCCCTGAAATCCCGAACGGCCAGAGTCTGGGCGGGCAGCAAGCACACAAAACAACACAGGGCCAAAGACCATGTACAAGTGCATGAGGCACCGGCAGTACGACACATAGTTTGCCTTTTGGCGTTCTGGCACGGCCTTCAAAGCTGAAAGTTTGACTTTGCGGGGAATGTTGACCTTGACCTGATGTTGTTTCTGTGCATTTGTTAGCTCAAGGTCAAAGGAGCTTGCCACCATTGTGGCAACGACCAAGCTTGCCGGCACAGTGTGATTCGGCTTGCTGGTCAACACATCCACCTCACCCTCGGGAGCAACGCGATTGGATACTTCGGACAGCATCCACAAGAAGTCGGTCAAGGCACCCATGGCAGACAAAACAGCCGCTGTTCCTTGTGCCGACTCAGCAGCCTTCCACCCACTTTGCCGGCCAATGCCTGCATTCAACACCCCCTTCAACTGCTCCCAGACCGTAACACCATTGCTTGCCTTCATACGTTTGTGCCCCTCCTTGGCCCAAGCGACGTACTCGGAGATCCTGTTCCCCAGGATCATCTGCAAAAAGAAGAAGAAAAAAAGTCCGTTAGCATGAAGTCTTCGGCAGCCGAAGACTTTGCCTCGGTGACGTGGTGGATCAGCACGCGATCGGCCATGACGATCGACAGCCCGTGAAGCGGTGAAGCAGGCTCAATGAGATATGGCAGCGGCTGACACGGAGGCCGAGGCAAGTGATAAACAAGCTAAATATACATACCTTGCTCGCAATGGAGTCACCACTGTCAACCACCCCATCACCGGCAACGATAGCCTTACGCCGCCGCTTGGGCACCGGCGCCACCATGGCCTCAGACGCGACATCCTCCTCTCCGTCGACATCGCCAATAGACCGCTTCTTGGACTCTTGAGGGTCCTGCTTGACAGCGCCAGCAACTTGGCGCTCGCCCACAAACACGATATCTGGTGTGTGCAGGTCCTCGCCCTTGTCCTTGCCCTCGCCCTTGCCCTCGTCCTCGCCCTCGTCCTTGTCAGCAAGTAAGGACAAGGACTGCACAATGGTTTCGATTGCGGCATTGTCCTTACCGATCTTGGCTGTCGAAGCGAGCTGCTTGTACAGGCCGACTACGCATCTACACAAAAGAGCAGCATGAGTACAACCAGTCGTTTGCAGATTGATACAGAAGTTGAAAGCCACGTACTTGGCCACAATTTCGGGTGTCACCTCGTCCAGCGCAATGGGCAAATGGACCTTGTACCTGGAAGGGACTTGATCAAGGCCAGCCGACATGGCGCCAGGCGAGGCGGGCGGGCCATCGGTGGTAGTGGTCTTGGCCGACATGGTGCTGGGCGAGGCGGGCGGGCCATCGGTGGTAGTAGTCTTGGCCGACATGGTGCTGGGCGAGGCGGGCAGGCCTTCGATGGTCAAAGAAGTGGTCATTCTGTCAGGGGTGTCTGTGATCTTTGATAGCATGATATTCGCCAGGGGAGAATGAAACAAGCTGTTGCTTTCAACTGTGCCCCAGTCAATTGAACCTGTCATGCGTTTAGAACTCGAGCTGGATTGCTGGCAACATGAATGGAGATTCTGTCTCAGGACGTCATGTTCATTTAGCTCAGTCGGTTCGCATCTGCAATCAATACAGAACATCAGTGTATCGAACCTGACCGTTATTGTTTTGGTTAGCCGGGCAATGTCACATGGTTTTTTTTGAAAGGTGTCAGGCAACAGAAAACAAGCAACTTGCTGTCAAGGCAGTGTTTTTTTTTTCTCTGGTGGCGATGGAAGATCGTTCAGTCTCACTCTCCACCATTATGTACACTGACCATGATGTACCCGATAACCTATTGAGCAAGCCAGATGTTACCATGCGCAAATGCCGCTGACAACACCGCAAATCACTCGAAAACTTGGCACATACAACTGAATGGCTCACAATGTCAGTGCATGTCGGCAGACTCGCATAAAATGAAAACCCTCTGACACATTCTGTAATGTGCGATTGGCTGCGACACACGGACGGCACTCACCTTTCGACAAGCTATTCACGGGCAAACCAATTGCTGCGAATCTTTTCATACAATTGGTATGTCATCGGCATGTCGGCAAGTGGTCGAAATCGCTTTAAATATGGCCTACCTGGTGCTGAAGCACAGGAAAGTGCATATGCGCTGTCCCTCAGGCCTCAGAGAAGCGTCAACAAAGTGAAAGGCGTCGCGGCTTTCGGCCAGGTAAGTCTGCGGCTTTCAAATTGGTTGTAGACTTGCACAAGCTCGGGCTCGCTCCACATTATTATACTTCGCGATTGTCACAGATGTGATTAGGTCTCGTCTAGGAACATTGAACTGGCGCACCTCATGGACTATTTCCAAACGTATACTCCTCTCCACTCGATAAAAACGGCCCAAACTTGGATATGATGTGCCAATAAGTCTGCGAAATACTTTCAAATTGGTTGTAGACTTATGTAAGCTCGGCTCGCCCTGCATTCTGGGTCGCGATTGTGTTGCACAACCAGATGTGATTGGGTCTGGGAACATTGAACTTGTCTCATGACCAGCACCGTCACTTCATGTGCGTGTTTCCTGACATGAACACTTGGCGGGAAATGGACTGCGGCACATGAGCGGCACTCACATTTCGACAAGATATTCACCAGGAAACCAATTGCTGCGAATCTTTTGATACCATTGGTATGTCGGCGGCATGCCGGCAAGTGGTCGAAATCGCATTGTCTCACGACGGGCACCATGTCATGTCCGTTCATTGTGCGCGTTTTCCGACATGAACACTTGGCGGGAAATGGACTGCGGCACATGAGCGGCACTCACATTTCGACAAGATATTCACTGGGAAACCAATTGCTGCGAATCTTTTGATACCATTGGTATGTCGGCGGCATGCCGGCAAGTGGTCGAAATCGCATTGTCTCACGACGGGCACCATGTCATGTCTGTTCATTGTGCGCGTTTTCCGACATGAACACTTGGCGGGAAATGGACTGCGGCACATGAGCGGCACTCACATTTCGACAAGATATTCACTGGGAAACCAATTGCTGCGAATCTTTTGATACCATTGGTATGTCGGCGGCATGTCGGCAAGTGGTCGAAATCGCAACGATGACTCTGACTCGCAATTGGCCGTTTGCACCAGGCAGCAGATCATGTGTGACCATGTGATGGATAAATCGATATCAGAATCAGCTCCCTGCATTTCCCATGTGCCCTTGTCAGCGGTGTCGGCAGAGTGTTTGCCTCACATGGCTGTGACCTGGCTCCCTTTGGCAATTACTAGTCAGCCATCCACATTCGCAGGACAAACATGACAACCACCACCTCCTCAGCGGGTCGCAAGAGACAAGCTTCTCGCTCCCCGGACCGCCAGCCAGCAGTCAACAAGCGGCCCAACATGAGCGATGACGTGATTTCACTCGATGACAGCGACCATGGTATGTTGGCCCTTCCCTTCTTCATGCCCCACTCCAGTTTCTGAGTCCCATTTCGCTTTCTGCCAAAGCAGAATCAACCGATCAATCCACCACCACCACCTCCACCAACACGTCGCATCAGCCCAAACCTTCAACCAAATTGGGGGCATACGGCAAGTACTTCTTCCCTCCGAACCAGAGCCCAGATCCTGCCGAGTACGCCGACGTCCTCCACCGCCTCGCAACTGTTCTGGGTATGACTGGGGCCACTCTGCCAATGGCCGCAACTTTTGAAACTGCCGACAACCTCTACCTTTGCCGCCTTTGCATGGCCAAGGTTGTCAACAGCACGCACACAACCACCAACCTTGCCTCCCACCTCTTCCACCACCATGAAAAGTTCATGAGCAAGCAAGAAGATTTGAAAGACGCATTCGCTTCCGCCAAAAAGACCAAGAACAAGGAACCTGGCCGAGGGCAAACTGACATCCGTGCCGCCATGGCTGGGCCAGCTGCAGGTGCTCGGCGGCCCAGCCCTGCACAACAGGCCAAATTTGACGAGGCGGTGGTTCGGTTCTTGGTTGGGACGAATCAGTCAATCCGGGTTGTGGACGACAAAAACTTCCGCGAGCTTATTGAATTGGCTGGGGGCAAGTTCCGTTTGTTTGGGCGCACAACGATGACCAAACGGATTGTTGCGTCGTCTCAAAAGGTGATTGAAGAGCTCCAAACGCTCGTCAAGGGCTCGTCGTCCAAGTTTAACATCATCATGGATGGGTGGACTGCGGGGAATCAAGTGCAATTTTTTGGTATGTTCATTTTCACTGCCCATCACGATCCTTCCCTACGCGTTTGCAAAGTCTTCAGGATCCGAAGACTTTTTGCTGTCCATGTCTCTCTCCCTGCCTACCTCCCAAAGTCTTCAGGACCCGAAGACTTTCATCCTGTGCTGCTTGACGCGTTCCTGTCTCATCAACTGTGCCGCTGTCTCACTTGATCAAACAGCAATCACCGCGTCCTTCCTCACGATCGACGATCAACATGCGATCCACCACCAAGCTCTCCTCGACTTTGTCCCAACCAATGCCAAGACTGGTGACGAAATTGCTCATCTAATCAAGAACGTGCTTGCTACATACAACATCACACTTGAGCAAGTTGTTGCGCTGACAATGGACAATGCCTCATCGAACACAAAAGCCCTTGATACCCTCAACGGCGTGCTTCGCAGGGAAGGCTCGTCCCACAAAATTGAGGGCGTGTACTGCCTGCAGCACAGCACCAACCGAGCTGCGCAACGGGTCATTGACATTCTCCACTGGCTTGTACCTGGGGTATGTGATTAAACTTGCACTGGTTTTCTGTCTGCATCAGTTTGACTCTGACTAACACACCACTTGCATTACCAGCTGAGGAAACTCCTGTCGGCACTCTACTACAGCCCAACCATCCGCACAGCGCTTGAAAAGGCGTGCAATGCAGCAGGTATTCAATACAAGGTCCCTCGACATGATGTCCGGACACGTTGGAACAGCACCTGGGAAGCCCTCAATCGACTACTGGAATTGAAGCCAGCCATCCTTCTTGCGTCCACTTGGGTTAACGATGAACGTCTTGGGTTGCTTGAAAAGCACCATTGGGACTACGTTGGTTTGTGCCCTTCATTTGTTTTGCATCCTGCCAGTGATCCACCTGCTGACTTCATTCTTTTGCTAGAGGAATTTGTGGAACTGCTTTGCCCTTTCTGGGAGTACACACAGTTCACCGCTGCTGGTGTTGATACATGGACTTTGCCGTGGGTCTTACCATGCTACGATGGACTGATGGACACCTTGGACGAGTTTGTTGCCTCCCGTTTGCACCCATCAGATTTTGCTCGCGTTGATCAAGAAGATGTGCTCAGCGCTATCAACCTCAAGCAGGCACCAGCAGATTTTGCTGCGAATCCTTTGTTGGGCGATGATGCAGCTGGCTATGTCATTGGCGAGTTTGATCAAGATGAGGAGGAGGACGAGGAAGGCAAGGTAGCCGAGGATGGCCTTGAGAGCGAGAGGGCCAAGGAAATCGAAATGGCGTTTGGCGGTGTTCATGATTCACAGGCAACCAAGGATTCCAGTGCACCTGACATCATTGGTGGGCAAGAATCCGTCTTTGCACTGATTAGTGAGGATGATGACGACGAGAATCAGCTCATCTTGGATCTGGTTTCAGTGCAAGGCCGGGTCAAGGAAAAGGTTGACAAGGAAAAGGTCCCCAAGGACAAGCTTGCCAGTAAAATGGCTGGTGCTGGTACACTGTCCCTTGCCGGATTGACGCCAAAGCAAGCCGCTGCTGTTGCAGCAATTGCTTGCTATGGGCTCATCCTCAAGCACTTTAACAACACCAGCGACCTGCACAGTTTGTCGACATTGTTGGATCCAGAAACCAATGGCGGTGACACGGTCAAGCGCTGGGAAAACGACCAGAGTTACTTCCAAGTGTATCTCCAGGAACCGTATGTTTGAGCTGTTTGCCATTTGCCCGCGCAACTGTTTGCTAACCTCAAGACGGATTTTGCTCTGGCAGACTTGAGCAGCGTGTCAAAGCACTCTTGCCCAAGCCTGCATCAACAGAAAAACAACAGCAAGCAAGCATCGTGAGTGCCAAGAAAGGCGTCAGCAGCCTTGCCAAGGCAAAAGCAAGGATCCTCGGCTCAGGCAGGAACCAGCAGAACCCGAGGCCGGCTGGCATTGACGCCATTCAAGTTGAGCTGGGTTTGCTGAAGTCTGAGGCACTACGTGCAAGTGCATATGCTGAGGAAGATGGGAAAGGTGTTGACTCGTTTGCCTTTTGGCATGGGCAAAGGGATCGGTTCCCAATGCTGCATTCGGTGGCAAAGGACCTGCTCCCCATCGCAGGTACATCCACCAGTGTCGAGCGCATCTTCTCCGTCTGCCGCAACATCCTGCGGCATACTCGTGGTCGCATGTCAGCTCAGCTGTTCCGGGCGACCGTGTTGAAGAAAATGGCCATGTTGTCTGAGGCCGAGGAATGATGTGGTGTGTGTTCGTCAGATGTTGCTCCATTTTAGCTTTATTGTACGCATAATGTATTCTCCCAATTTTTATGATCAGACTATTTTACAAATACTGCCCATTTAAATGCTGATACTATGCCAACATCAGATTCCTGAATACCAATACTGCCTGAGCACCAGACTCTGAAATACCAATACCACCCACCAATATACTGAAAAATGGTGAAAAAATGCCCAAAAACCAATACTGGTTCTCAAAAAAATCTCGCAAGCGACAGATACCAATACAGCAGTATCACCATTTTTGAGTATATACTATGTGGAAGGCAAACCCAGTATTGAGCACGTGGCAAGTCTACGCGATTTGGGGCAAGTAATTCGTCCGATTGTATCTTGGCGGTGCACCATCCGTGTCTAGCCGGACCTCTGACATATGGTGAGTGCACACCGCTCCCACCGGGATGCATGAGTTTTTCTCAAGCTCCCTCCTGAGTTCCCTCGGGAATGCATCCTCCTCAAGCCACGGCTCCTCGCTGTCATCGATGAGCGTCGCCTTTTGGTCGGCAGGATGGACAGATTGCGGCTCCCAGCCATGCATGTTTGGCAGCGCCAATCCAGTGATGCCCAGTCCAAGAGCAGGATAAATATCACGCCCAAGCAACACTGGCAGCGTTGGGGAGTCGGCAACATAGGCGGTGGCGACCACAGAGTGATTGTTGTATGCAATCACGGCATCAAGCGTGTGGGTGAACGAGAGAGATCCACCGACGCCCTTGCTGACGGTGCCCGTCACAGGCGTCAAATACTGCTCAAGATGTTGAATCTTGTGGCGGGGAATGATGGTGATGTCTGAGCCCGTGTCCAGGGTCGCAGTTAGAGTCAAAGATGGAGCAGGACAATCTTCATTCATTGGATCAAATCGTGACTCACATGCAAACGGAACAATAACAAGGTCTAGATGGATGGGCGGTGGTATGCGCCAGCGGCGGATATCCCGAATGGCAGCAACAGCTCTGGAAACAGCAACATCAGCCTCTTTTGCAATGTCCTCGTCAATCTGAGACAGGAAGGAAAACAGTTCATGGTCAGCGTGCTGCTGATAGAAAGTGCATTCATGCAAGTGGGACCTACCCGAGTGTTGCCGTGCAGGCGCAAAGTACTGCAAGTACTGTGGGTTGTCGACAAACGAGTGGAAGGCCTTCTCGATGAGGCGCGATTTGTCGCGCAAGAGCACCGTGCGCCAGGTTTGGGCCGCGTACATGGCGTTGAGATGCACTTCGATGGTCCGCTGGTCGCGTGACGCCCTTTGCTTCGCGTCAAACAACCGCACAAGCCTGTCCAGGCACTTTTCGGCCACGTCATCAAGCCTAGGCAGCTCGTCCGGACAGAGCAGTGACAGACCAGCAATAATCTTGTCGGTCATAGCGACGAGCCACCCGAGACGGTCGCGGCAGCCATGGGTGTCGTGCGTCGTCGCCACGTGTGCCCTCTCGGGCTTGTTAACAGCACACAGAGCACACGGCTCGCGTTGTGCAATCCTGGGTGGGCCGTGAGCATGCGAGTCGAGGCGCGCCATGTCGCGACGGTAAGCGGAGCGCTCGTTGTAGTAGACGAGGTGCTCGTCGCTGGCCGAGCGCGATGGTCCGTGGCGGTTGCTGCTTGGGCGGTCCCGGGAGCGCGAGCGGCTGTGGGTGCGGCGGCGGCCATGGGATCTCGAGCGTGAGAGAGAAACCGAGCGAGAACGGGAGCGACGATCATGATCACGACCACGTGAGTGAGACATGGGCGGCTCTGGGGATGCCACCCTCCTTGCGTGCAAAGAATGCCACTCGCTCTCAGCGAGCTCGGCGTGGTACGACCCATGCTCTTTCTGAGCGTTTGAGCGCGGGCGATACGACTGTTCTTGCGTGGTGTGAGAGTCGCGGTCATGGTCTCGGCCACGATGCAGGTTGGACCGCCCACGATCAGTGTGCTTGGTGCCATTGCCTGCGGCACTGGTCTTGTCATAATGCGTGTTGGCACCGGCCTTGTTGTAATGCGCACCGGATTTCGGGCGGTGGTCGGCTTTGCCTTCTGGTTTGTGCTTGCCAGTACGGGTAATCACCTGTTGCTCGATGCCCTTGGCCATGTCAAAGATGGACTTGTTCGGGTCATCCAACATTTCCAGAAGAGCGACTTGGTTGGCACCTGGCAGCGGCTCAAGCGTTCGGAAGATTTCGAGCTTGACTGTTGGCGAGTACAATAAGGCAAGGTGGCCGGGGTTGTCTTTGTGCTGAGTGTCGTCTACAAGGAGCAGGTGGTTGCTGACTGACCCAATGTACTCCTTAACGGTTTTGCCTTCGCGGAGGCGAGCATTCGTCCAGCGATGGAGCAAGGCAGACAAATCAGCTGATTCGGCACTCTGCAGCGCTTTACCCACCAAGCGTGCCGCTTGGGGAATGGACAATGGTGATCTGGCGCCCGCCAAAACCCCTTTCAAGTGGGTCTCGCCCACATATTCACTCGCAGTACGCAGCACCTCGGCAACGTCTGGATGAGAACCCCTTACATCAAGGATGAACGAGAACAATGCGACAAGGTACGACAGCGGAGTTTCTTGCACGTTGCGGGTTTCACCAGCAAGGCAGTAGCGAGGACCACGGCGCTTGAACTTGTCCATGAGAGAGTCGGTGTTACTGTCGCCACTTGTTGGCTTCTTGGCCTTGTCCTTATCGTCCGAATCCCAAGCCGAGCTGAGGCGCTGTCGGACCGTTTGGAGGCGGTCAGTGTTGCTGTTGGCAAGGGCTCGGCGTGAGTTGCGGTCTCGGGCTTGTGCGGCAGATTCGCCCTCGGGCGCAGACTCGAGTTCAATGGCTTGGTTGGCATAGGTTTTCAAGAGCGAGCGCGAGCGTTGGAGCAGATCCGCACGCAGGTCTTGCGGGATGGCGGCAAGTTCTTGAACGGTCGAGGCGGCCAGGAGGGACAGATGCCGCAAGAGGTCAGCATCCGAGATGTCGGCGGGGATTGGCCAGCTGGGGTCGCCCAGGGTGGGAACGTCGGCGGTCGCAGCGGCAGGATCGTCGGTGGGCATGATGAGGTTGAGATGTTGTGGGCAGCTTCCTTATCGAAAAAAAATGAAAAGGGAGACAGCAAAGGTCGATAGGAACGAGTATACTCTAGCTGAGGAGCAGAACCCGGGTGTGGGTCCCGCTCCCCTTATATACAATAGTACACAAAACCTCAATCTTCCAATCTGATCCCGAGTGATTCCGAGTTGTGTTGGGGATGGTTCACTGATCTGACTGAGTGAGACGTGGCACGCCACAAGCTGTTGCCAGTCCAAACTGAAACGGCTGCAAAGTGCTGCAGGTCGATGAGCGCCTTGTTATTGCGCAACCAGCGAAGAACGTCAACGACACGTGCCGAGCTGGATGGCGGTGATGTAACTTGCTCCAGTGTACACATCAAGCAAGAAAAAAGCGGCCGACTCGTGGTGACAAGCGCGGCTATGGTTGATGCGTCGCACGAGTCGGCAAACACGCGTGAAATGACTTGAAGGGTAGGTAACGACCAATCGAGCACAAGAATGTCGGATAAGTCATGGACAAGTCCGAATGGGCAGTAATGTTGGAGAGCCATGCGAGGACGGATGTGCGATTATCAAGCATCAAGCGAGACCAAATTTGGAATGGCGCCGAGGCTGCGCCTAGCGTTGGAAACAACGAGCGGAGGTGTGTGAGGGTGACATGGAGCAAGTCAAGCTGGGACGTTCGGATGAAGAAGGTTGCCAGCAAGAAAGCATCCGGAATTAAGTGCCAAGTGCGCGCAAACGCTGGTTGTCCACTGCCATCGTCGTCGAAGATCTCGTCTGGGCGGATGCGTTCGAGCATGGCCACCAAATCCGTTTCCACATTGTGTCGCTGAAACTTTGCAAACGGCCCCGCGGAACTAAAGAGCACCTGAACGAAATCCTTGGTAAAAATGGTTGCCGGCAGTTGCGAACCGGGCTCGGGCGCCAGTCCCGAAGCACAACCACCACGGAAAATTGAACGACCATCTGCTGGGATACTCGCCTTGAGATAGTAGGACATGGGCGACTCGATTTGAGCAATCGAGGGGTACCGTTCGTTGTTGCTATGGTGCGGAAGCTCCGGGGAATAGCACCAATTGACCACCTTTGGATTGTGCTCGGGATTGCGGAAGATGACTTGCTGGGCCAGATGCTGGAACCAAATGCGCTGGGGTTGACTGCCGGGGGAAAGGCTTGCGGACAGTGCTCGGCAAGTTGAGGGAAGGCGTGAGATCGGACAGCAGAGGGAAAGGACGCTGAGCAAGAGTTCGGCGGGCAGGAGCGAAGATACCGAGTCGCCGGCCGACTCGGACGCATCCGGCCCAGATTGGTCGGTTGGTGAGGTCGTCATAATGTTAAGTACGGTGGTGATGGTGGTCGGCGTGGCCAGCGGAAGTTATCGGTAGTACGTGGACTATATTCTGTTCTAAAGAGCTCCGTATTCCCCATCCACTTCCAACAGCCATCCGTCTCCCCTCGCGGCAGGAAGCCCCTCCTTGTTCGTGGTGCTGATCAGCTGCTGGTTGCACAGACTTGCCACACATTGGAACAGAAGTGAGCGAATGGTTCTCATATGTACATAGCAGTTTCATTCACTTTGCGTTGACGGTTTCATATCATACCATGGTAACAATACATAAGTAATTCTGGCCAATGTATTGACGTCGACATCACAGTTCATGACTCCGTGTATTTTTTTTTTTTTTTTTTTTTTTTTTTTTGGCAGCAGGGCCGAAGCACGGAAGGACAAAGGCATGCCGGCGGTCCGAGACAGCTACACCCACGCGGCCTCATCATCCACACGGGCAATTACCCTCGCCTACCACCTGCCGAACACAAACCAAATCAAAACCCGAAAGTACACTATCCCAACCATTATACCAGTTCCGAGGTCGAGGCGTCACGCCCCGTCGGGCGGATCGTCAGGGGGTTTCGGGTATGTAAGGTAGGTGATTTGTGGTCTATGTTGTCGATTTTGTTCAACTTTCCATCTGCTGGAATCGGCGTGACGTTGAGTTGACCATCATCAACCGGCATGCACAAAATCAACTTGTCTGTATTCACCTCCAAGTTATTCACCATATGACAAATTCCTCAAACATGCAATCATTTTCCTCGGCTCCCTCACAATCCACCACCTCCTCCGTTTGCGCTGGCTCAAACCGCTTCATTTGCTCCCGCTAATCAATCCACTGACTCTGCTCCAACCCTCGCTCAAGCACCGCCGCCCTCGCCGGCATCTTTCTCATGAGAGAACGCAACCCAACAACAAACTGCCAGGATCTTCTAATCTTGCCCGGCAACCGATCCACCACAGCCACAATCTCACCTACCGTCACATGATCATCCTCTCCAGTCGCGGCCTCGAGCGCAACCCTGACCAATCCCACAGCACTGTGTACGTTGACCCACTTTACGATCGCAGCCTCGGGCAGTTGCTTCCAGGCTTGAACAAGAATGGGAACTTGAAATCGGCCAAATCGAGTGCCGTTGCCGGATCAAAATGATCCATCGCATGCGATCGAAACTTGGCGAATGCATACGAAAAGACAAACTTTGGGTCGAGCCGGAACAAGGTGTTGACGAGTACACTGCGGACGGTGCGCGGTTGAGCTCGGTCGCACGTACGCGAAAGTCGCGGCCGGATGGCTGTTGCAGGCGCGATTGCCGCGCGAAATGCATTTGTGCACGACAAAGGAATGAGCTGGGTAAACGTGACGTCGGTCTTGATTCTCGCCAATGCCGCTGCCGCGACAAACTCGACGTTTGTCATCTCCTCGTCGCCCACCTCCCTCACACTTGCCTGGTGCTCCGTCACCTCGTACGCCAGCGCAGTCATCCGAATTGCACACGCCCAAACGACTTGCTGGAAATCCAGGGCATCCCACGTTGTTGTGGCGTGATGCACGGCACACTCGTCAATCACCTTGGACAGAAATTGGACGTCATCGGCACTTCCGACCCATCCAATCACGGGGCTCAGTCGCGCGCTCAAGTACCTCGGCAAGTCCCATGCAAAGAGCAAGTTTGCACGCCGGTCAAACAGGATGGTGTTGAGGCACTTTGTTGACCGGAGGCTGCTGACAGAGGTGGTGCGGGCATTACTGGATTTGGTGATGAGAAAGTCGGTTGGGTCCCGGCTGCTGCTGTTGGGATAAGCATAAGTGACGAGGCAGTTGAGCAGGGCGACAAAGTGGTCCGCGGGTGTCTCTTCCTTGGCAAAGGAAGCATGGACGAACACTGTGAGGTATCACCAACGTGCGTGAGCGTTCGCTTTTACTGAGATGAGAACGAAAAAATCATGTGAACGAACCGTAATGCACAACGTCATGCAACTGGCTGTTGCTTTTGATACACTGGGCGGCAATCGTGTCCGCCAACGCCTTGTTGCCAGTCAAGACGGCATGATGGAACAGTGAGCCAACATTTTGGTGATTGAGGAGGCCATGCTCCAGCGCAAGTTGCAGATAATCAGATCGTCCCTGCGTCATGACATATTGGCCAATCAGCCTGCCAAGCTGATCCTTGGCCTGGCCACTCGCGACATGAGGAAGTCGAGCCAAATCGTGTTGAGCAAGGACATCGGCGAAAACAGGGTAGCTGTGCGCAACATGTATGGAAACAAATGGGCAGTGCTCGGGGCTGACGTAGGCTCCATGGCGCTGGAACCACTCGAGAATCGCGAGAACACGGCGCGAGTCTGAGGGGGGAAAGGAAATTTGCTCGAGGCGGCGCATCATGGCATTGAGAATGCCCGGGTTAGAGGCAGCAAAGTTGGCGGAAATGGTTACGTCAAACCCATCATCGGCAAATACGCGCGAGATGATTTCGAGCGCAGGAGACGACCAATCGACCAGAGCGAACGTGCTGACAAGTGTTGGGTATGACAAGGCAGTGTCGTCGCCGTAGCCGAAATAGTAGTAATTCAACGATGCGCAAGTGATTGGATACCAATCGCGATATGTTGCCAAAGTCTTGCCGAGATTTGGCAAGAGCGAGCGGAGATGCACAAGGGTGGCTTGGAGCAGGTCGAGCTGCGACATTCGAATGAAGTAGGCGGCCAGCAGCAACGAATCGGGAACGAGGCGCCATGTGAGCGCCGGAGCGTCGCTTGCAAAAAGGTCTGCTCTGGCTCGCTGCAGTTCCGACAGCAAATCGACACGAGACCCTTGTCGACGCAGGTTTTGAAACGGGCCAACTTGACTGAAGAGCCACTCGATGCACGATGCAGAGAGGACCGTTGCCGGACTTGGTTGCGTTCCGGGGTCGGCTGCCACAAGGGGAGCAAACTTGCGCGTTGCCGCTTTGAGGTAAAAGGAGACGGGCGAGACCATTATCGCTCGCCGCAACGGTCGTTCCTGTACGAGGATCTTGGTGACGTAGCGGGCATACTCGTGGCTTTGAAAGATGAGGTTGTGCTGCTGGCGCTGCAGCCAGATCCGATGGGGCTGCTTGGCCGGCACGGCAAAGCTTGCCTGCAACGTTTGGCAAGTGGCAGGCAGATGCGCAACGGGCCGGCACAGGCTGAGGATGTCGAGTAGCAGTTCCTCGGGGACGATCGAGGACATGGGCTGTTGCGCCTGCTTGGACATCATATGACGAGATCGCGGGCGAGCGATGAGGTCGTTTATTGGGACGTCCGTGTGGTCACTGGCACGGCGGTGGTTGACGGTATCGGTCAACAGCGGTTGCTTGCGAGGGTTGCAAAGGGTTCATTGTGATGATTTGAAGGGGACATGGCCGCATTTGAGTCAAATTGAATATACACCAACAGCTTCGACCAAAGACTTTCTGAAGCAACACTTGGGAAAGTCTCCCTGTGCCTGTGCCTGTGCCTGCTCCGTAATCTTCGCTCAGCTCGCTGCCACCATGACTCTCGCGAATCGACTCAGTCACATGCTCCTGTCCCAGCTGGCAATCATCGGAGCTCAAAACGTTGTCGAACGATCATTGGGAATTGACAAATTACACACGTACAGCAACGGAAGCGCAATGTCGGTCGTTACCTCACGCTGTCAACCAAGTCCAAGAACCGCCAGCACTCACCTGCTCGGCGTTGTGGGCGCCGATGGCGAAGCTCTTCTTCCGTCCGCACCACCCTTTGCATGAACCCCGGCATCCCCACCGACTGCCTCGCGAATCCACCCGGCCACCTTGACGCCCATGGGCCGCCCGTGATCCAACACAAAGGCATGCGCAAAGTCGTCCTGGCACAAATAAATCCCCGGATGCTCGGGCCACCACCGCTTTACCTCGTCGTACCGCTCACGCGGCACCCACCCGTCGTTTGCGCCATAGTAGAGGATCAAGTGCTCCATGAATTGGTCGAGCAAAGGCACGTCCAATTCCGCGATTTGATGCATTTCATCCGCGCCCATACCGAGGGCATGCCGGGCAACGTGCGGGTGGAGCAACTTGTTGAGCGTTGTGTCGTGGTGCTCGGGCGGGAGGTCGGTCAAGAGGGACACAAGGCGGTCAGTGAGGGCGTGCGGGAGAAAAGTGTTGAGGACTGACAGGATGGATTGTGCTGCAAAGCGCACGGGGCGGTACAGGGTTGCACGCTACATAAGTGAAAGATGGAGCATGTGTGAGGGACATGGGCACAAAAACGAAGACAATACAGAAAGAAAAATTGACAGAGAAAGAGAGAGAGGCACCAATGAGATACGTACTCCAATCGTTTGACCATTGGACGAATGGAAAATCTTGGCAATCGTGGGAAACAGCAGCATTACTTTGCCCAACCGGCCTTGCGCAGCCCACTTTTGCCCGCGAACCTTCAACACTTGCAACGTGATCCATGACCCAACCGAATGCCCCGCCAAATGCACCACAGTGTCCGACGGATACACACTCAAGATGTGATCAATCAAATGCAGCTTGTGGCGAATCTGGTCCTGCAGGGTGTAATGCCCATGCTGCTTGGCGCCATCCTGAGAATGGGCATGATGCGCATGACCAAGGTGTTGCGTGCAAATGATGTCTACTTGGCCGGCGAGCGAATCATGGACCGTGGACAAGAACTCTTGGTAGTAGTCCACCACGCCCGGGTTGCCCGGAATCATCAGAAAGACATGCTTGGCGGGTGGCGCGGCTTCTGGGGCAGCGGCAGCAGCAGCAGACTTCCATACAAGCAGTTCGGTCGGATGTTCGCCTGCGGATTTGGCGTGGGGCAGATTGAGGTAGAAAGTCGCTCCGTACAACGGGGTACGAGAAGGCAGGCTCGTCAAGGATGTGATCACCTTGGATGAAGTGGGTGCCGAGATTGTCATTGGTCCTTGGGCAGAGGCCGAGTCGTTTGAAGCGAGCATGTTGACGATGCGATTTTGTGGGTCGGCTGGGATGGGTTGGTTCGGTGAGAAATCGCCCTTGGCGCTGGAGTCCGAGTAGATGAGCGCAGTGCGAGACAAACGGGCGGAGGCAGCGGAGGCAGACTTGGGTCGAGCGAGGGGGTGACGGTGCTTGAGCACGGTAACGAAATGGCAGCTAGAACGGCGGCAAATGGTGTTGCCAATAGTATTCATCAGGTTCTTTTCCCTGATGTGATGATTGGGAGGTGTAAAAAAGTATTGACCTATGCCTTCGGGTCTGCCCAACAATTTTTCCGGCTGACGAACGAATGCATCACCGCCGCCACGGCTCCCGGCTCCCAACGCGTGACGAGACATTCAGTCTATTGCCCGTACTGATATACACAAACGAGGTATACATCTGCAAAAGACGCGCAACCATCCGACCTCAGCTGATCGCGGACTGCTCTTCCGGCCAACCGTCCGTCGCGACATGATTTTAGCAGTTGGGCGACGCTTCATACCACCGGCGCGCCGCTTCCCACCCAGGGTTGGTCCGCGTGTAGCACCAGGCATCGTCGTAGCGAATGTCGTGCTTGTACCAGCCCATACTCTCGGCACAGTCCTCCTTGACAAAGCACTCGGTACCCGCCGTTTGAGGCGAGTTCATGCGCCCGAAAAA
Source organism: Catenaria anguillulae PL171 (assembly GCA_002102555.1). Taxonomy (NCBI): domain Eukaryota; kingdom Fungi; phylum Blastocladiomycota; class Blastocladiomycetes; order Blastocladiales; family Catenariaceae; genus Catenaria; species Catenaria anguillulae. The sequence goes on along the minus strand of MCFL01000081.1, from coordinate 49,264 downwards.
GTGACGGCGCCAGCGACATTTTTTGGACGTCCGGATCTTTTGAAACACGCATTCTTCCACGCGAGTCACCTCGCGCACGCAAATGATGTCGACGTTCTTGTTGACTTGGTCACAGCTGTCCTTGGTGCGGCAGCAGGTTGGGAGGGCTGCGTTTGTATCGTTACGACACGGCAGTCGCTGTCAGATCAGGGTCAGGGTACGAAGTTGAACGCCGGTAATGGTTCGTACCGGCATTGACGGTGCTGGCGAGGATGGCCAGCAAGGCAGCGATTACAAGGATGGCAAATGAATTGCGGCAAGACATGGTTGTTGGAAGAGGTATCAAGACGGGGGTGTTAGGTGTCACTCGAGTCGTTGGCGCGAACACCGGCATCCATTCGGCGGGAAGGGCCGTCCATTTGTACCATTTGCTTTGCGTGGTGGGCCTTGGGTTGGGCGCAATCGAGCTCGGCGTAAGCGACCAAGTCGAAGACAATCAGCTATGCTGCCGCTCGATCGCACCGCACGCCCATTCGGCTTTTGGAACATGTCTCCGCCGACCGTACCGTGTTTCACGACGGCAACCTGACTGCACCGCATTTGATCGTCCCTGATCGTTCCAACAAGGGAGGCGTCATGCTCTGGACAAGTATTTACCACTGTTGCACAGGTACGAATAGGATCTGGGACTGAATTCATTTCTCCGTCCATACAATCATCACCATCTGGGAACACGAAACATCCATACGACAACATCTTCTCAGGCTGCAGCCACGTGGTCATGGCACTTGTCTGATTAGCAGGTGGGCGACGCATCATACCACCGCTGGGCGGCCTCCCAACCCGGGTTGAATCCGTTCGTGTAGCACCAAGCATTGTCACGGCGAATGTCGTGCTTGTACCAGCCGCGGTGCTCGGCACAATTGGCCTTGATAAAACACTCGGTGCTCGCCGACTGTGGTGAGCCCATGCTGCCAAAGAAGTGGCGGCGCCAGCGGCAGTCCTTGGGCATCAGAGCGTTTCCGACTTGGCAAACCTCCGTCATGGTCACTTCGTGCACGCACACAATCTCGACGTCCTTGCTGACTTGGGTGCAGTCGGTGTTGGTGCGGCAGCAGTCGCTGATGGCTGCGGAATCGACATGACGCGTTGACATAAGCAGTCGGCGGGATTGGGCAAGTGAGAAAGGACTTCAATACGGACCAGTGACGTTGTTGACGAGAGCAAGCAAGGCAACAAGTGCAAAGGCAACAGAGTAGGTGCAGGAAAGCATGATGAAGTGTTGCGAATGGAGGTGTGAGGATCGAAGCAAGGCGTGTGTGACTGCAGAGCAATGGACAGACTGAGCTTGTGAAGAGCATCTGACCGATTCAGGCGAGAAGGGTCATGGCTGGTATTTGTACCTTCCGCTTGGCCAGCTTGATAATCGTACGGGCGTTGCCCGACCTAGGTGCCTTGAAAGTTGGCTGTCGGCACGAGAGTGACGGATTTTGTATCACCCCACCGTTTGCTATGCCGCACACCAAACCACCGTTTTCAAGGGAGCATATTACCGGCATCCCTGTGCCTTCTCAAAGTAGTCTCAAAGTGGGAGCGCATGCGCATGCCATGTCTCACATTGACCGCATTGATTCACGTGTTTGTTCATGCTCCATCGTCTTACATGCCCAATATTTACCGCATGCATGCGCTGCGAGACAAATGCCGAGACAAACAGGGCAAGTGCATGGACAACGTCAAGTTGATTGGGATACCTATACAGGACTCTTTATGTATGCAAAAGCATTGATCACCTGCAAACCCTTTCACGAGCCTTTCCTGCGTCAATGGTCGGTACCTACCACATAAATGCCGATGTAGCCGCGGCCATTTCACCGCAAGGTCTCCTCCAGCCAAAAAGTTCTCGAGCTGGTGCCATGTCGGATCCATGCTAACTGCCAGTTCCCTGTCCGTTTTCTTGATGACGGCCGACAACGGACAACGTGCCATCGACATCGCCAAGCATCACAGTACCGGTCGGTTACTCCTCCCACCGCAAGGTCTCCTCCAGCCGAAATGGTCCCAAGCTGATGCCATGCATCTCCGGCCGCGGTAACCGTTGGCAGCATCCGGTCGGTTTATCGCTTGATGACAGTCGACAACGAGCGCTTGCATCGCAACAGCCAATTGACGTCATCGATATTGGCGGCTTTATTAGCCTGATGTTGATCCCATTGGGCTCGATGTATCAACCTGTCGCAAATCATCCTCGGAGCAGTCTTTCCAGTCGATAGTGCTGAATGAATTTGGGCAAGGGTGGTGCAAAGCGAACGCGAAGGGCCATCGTCGCGCCATCTACATCACCAAGCAGATATTGACATACTCTGCCACTCAAATTGCAAGATTGAATTGTTTTTGCCTCAATTCACGACAGCATTTTACAGCATCTTGTGTATAGAGAACAAAGTGCACACGATTAGAATCGAAACACAGGCCCAGGAACAATGAGACCGCGACACCACATGGACAGCAAATCGACAATGATATGAAAGGATCGAGCTTGCGGGAACTTAGCAGTTAGGCGTCGCATCAAACCAACGCTGCGCCGCCTCCCACCCGGGGTTGGTGCGTGTGTAGCACCACGCATCTTCACGGCGAATGTCGTGCCTGTACCAGCCGAGGTTCTCGGCACAGTTGTACTTGATAAAGCACTCCTTACCGGCGGATCCAGGCGAGTTCATGCTGCCGAACCAGTGCTTGCGCCAGCGGCAGTTCTTGGGCATGAGAGCGTTGCCGACTTGGCACACTTCGATTATGGTCTTGTCGCGCACACAGATAATGTCGACATTGGTGTTGACTTGCCTGCAGTCGGTATTGGTGCGGCAGCAGTCGCTGATGGCTATGTTTTGATGGAGGATAGAGACAGGGATGATTAGATGAATCACTGTCCGCTAGATCAATGCGAAGATGGGGCATTCGGACCAGTCACGGTGCTGACAAGAGCCAGAAGGGCGACAAGGAGGAGGATGGCGGCGTTGACGCGAGACATGATGATGGATGGTAGGTAGAAGCAAATTGAGGGGCTTTGGAGTTGCTCGAACGAAGCTGTGATGAATGCCTAAACTGTTTCGACAGCGCAAGGGGGCCTGTAAGTATTTGTACCACTTGCTCGGCAACGGCTAGCTTTTCCAAGGGAAAGGGCACCAAGGCACGCTCTCATGGCTGACCTATTTGCCATCCTCCTACTTGGCGAAAGTTACCCGGAGCAAACGCGACGAACGCGGGTGGCGTGCCAAGTGCTCGTTGCATATGGCGGCCGGCATCGATGTGAAATTAGGTTGGTGCCACTTGCCATTGAATGCACTACGTAACGTTGGTAGGTACACCCTAGCCTTGTGTTCTTGTTTTGCAGCAGCGGTTGCAGTCGTGTCTCACATGCACCGTGCGCGTGCGCAAGACACTGGACGACTTCACCGCGCAATAAGCGCAAGTCAAAAGACACAAAATGATGGTCAGGGACGCGTGGTGAAGCACACGTGGAGCTGGGCCGCCCCCGCTGTCGCGAAGGCCTACCGTAAATCGCCCTTCATAAGGTCACTTGTAGAGTCGGTAGCGGAATTGGTAGTAAATCAATCGTGTGTGTTTGTGACGGTTGCCACAGGTAGCTCGGGAGGTCGGGATGTACGAGTGCGCTTGGCCTCATTCCGTGGCATAATCCCACGTGCTCGACGGTGGCCCTTTGGGACACTTACCGCACGCATGCTTGCGCCGGCCGACAAGTTTTCTCAATATGGCTTGCACATTGCCTGCGGGCGATTTGGCGGCAATGTCTCACTCAACCGGCGGTACTGTTCTGATCTGACGCAACGAAAATCCAGAAATGATCAAAAGGCAAAGAGAGTTGTTAATCCCCAGATTCATGAAATTTTGATACAATCGGTGGGAAAACGACAAGTTTGGTAGGACTACGACACCATCGTGTCGAGGAAAACATGCACGACTGAATTCATATCCCCTTGAGACTCCACTCGGCACTCGGCTGTTTAGCAGTTTGGCGTCGCATCAAACCAACGTTGCGCCGCCTCCCAACCCGGGTTGAAACGGTTGGTGTAGCACCAAGCATTCGCGCGACGAATATCGTGCATGTACCAGCCGAGGTTCTCGGCGCAGTTGTACTTGATGAGACACTCTTTGCCGGCGTCGCCCGGCGAGTCCATGCGGCCAAACCAGTGGAGGCGCCAGCGGCAGTTCTTGGGCATCAAGACATTCCCAACTTGGCAGATCTCGGTCAAAGTCCTTTCGCGCACACAGATGATTTCGGCATTGGTGTCGACTTGGTTACAGTCCGTATTGGTGCGGCAGCAGTCACTTGCTAAACATGGTTGGGAACGACCGGGGCGGAGTGGTCAATGTCGTGGGCGCCACATGAAGGGCAGATAAGGGGGGATCGCACCAGTGACGGCGTTGGCGAGAGCCAGCACAGTAATGAGGAGAGCGACGTGAACGATAGAGCGGGACATGGTGAGATTTGGGCGGTGATTGTAGGTTGCTTGTGGGATCGGTCACTTGGGTAGTGATTGCTTGGAGGATTGCCTTCGCGGCCGAGCAGGGGAGCCGGAGACTTAAACGATTCGCTAGGCTACGGTTGGTCCTGCTGGGTCTCGTAACCTGTCGTGTACAAGTTGTCCCCGCGTCGGAGCGGGGGCAGCTCAGGCCCGGCCTGAAGGCGCCCATGATTCTACGTTGCCAGTGATCTGTTGTGCCGCAATCGCTGACGTTAACCTTGTCAGCACTTGGTCGCATGCGCGGCGAGTGGAGCTGTGGACCGTACGTCCTTGTACCTCAGGAACTAACCAGCTCTACCAGCTCACTTGCGTTGCAAGAGTAAAAAGCTGCTCCAGTCGCGTCATGCGTGGAGCTTTGTCTCACCGCCGCGATGGACGCGGCATTAAGCCCGCTGCACGATAGTGTACGTTGCGGTCTACCGCCCCATCATGTCACTTGCGCTTTAATGCACATGGATCTAGGTCGGCAGATGTTCATACATGCCGACCTATGGCTGATGTGTAGTTACATATGCAGCTCCGGGGAGGCTCCGGGGAGGACAGCAAGGATTTTGACCGCATACTCGTCGTTTCTTGAATCGACGTTGGCGACGACATGCTTGTCAACATGTCTCACTCCATGTTCCTCAGCGATCGATGGCATACCCCTTTGCACATAGGTAGCAGACAGACCTCCAGGCACGGCTGGCATCAGGGCAGTGTGGCGCAACAACTTGACCCGGGCCGTCTCTCAGTCCAAAGAGAAACGGTCATCGCAGCAGCAGCAGCCGCTTGGCTCATCTCAGTCAGAACCGTGGCGCGTTCGTATTATGATCATTTTCATTTGGGAGTGGATGATCGGATCCAGATCGGAGCTTCCTGTTTATTTCGCTCTCTCGATTTGCGACTGCCAGTGACCGGAAACTACTTAAGTGGAAATCTGGTAATCAATTAAATGAAGTGGCCAGGAGTGTGACCCGGCGTTCTTCCACAATTGCAATAGATGTCCGAATGTATTCTCCCTTGGTCAGGTCTATGTCAGATAAGGATGGTGTGGATGGATCCACTCTCTGCTCGCGAAGCAGTGCTCATAGCTTGCTTGTGTGGAAGAAAGGGCATACGAATCAGCAAGCTTCAAAAACCACCCATATTACACAATTGCTGGGGCTGTTGCCTTGAGGTAATGATTTGGTTGAGTTTACTTGGCTAGCTGCGCTTGGCGACCCTCCTAATCTGCAGATTCGCGTCTCCATTTGAAGGGCGGAGCCTTTATTGGACCACGCAACAACAAGAAAATTGCCCTCACACTGCTTCCGACTTGAAGAGGGACGAGAAACCCGTTCCCCCTTTCCCGCCTTGATTGGTTCGCTTCACGGGCCAACCGCCAATTGTCTTCGCTTCATCCAAGACACAATGATGTGCCGCATCCACACCTTTCCCAATGCATTATTGATTGTATTCGCAGTCGTTGCGCTGGCCGCAACTTTGTCCAAAGCAGCCGAACTGCGGTTTTCGGCCTCCCTGCCCCTTTCATCTGCAAGTGGTACGCGGTCTCGTAATGATCACTTCCAGTGGTCACTCTAAATTCATACGGCATACGGCGAAGAGGGTCGCGGTGGCCACTCCATTCCCCACCTACCGTAATAACACGGACTGGATCGACATTCAACAGATGGGCCTAGCGCTCGAGCCGTCGCCACATACCTTCAAATCCATGCTGAAGACCTCCACACACAGCGTGCGTTCGTGTTGACTTGTCAGGCTGTCTTGGCGGCATCCGCTCACATACTCGGAGTCCATGGCTATTGTGTAGTCGCAATTCCGAATGGCCACAAACTATCACTCGCAATACTGGACTCTGCGGGATCACCCTCTCAGGCCGTGGCCAATGTATTTGGTGCTGAAAACGGCACACTTGGCATGATCGGTGATCTGTCTTCGGATCTGACCATTCCCATGGCCCTTACAGCCCAACACCGCGGCATCTACCTCTGCTCAGGGTCCGCAACCGCGGTCAAATTGTCAAATCCGATCGAATTCCCTTCCTTTTTCCGCACAACGCAGTCGGACACCACTCAGGCCATCGCGCTGGCTCGGTTCATCAAGCACATGCAGTGGTCGGCGTGCGTCGTGTTTGCGAGCACCAGCCAGTACGGCCGATCTATTGCGCGCGGGTTCTTGCCGGCAGCACAGGCTGCTGGCGTGGACGTTGCTGTCGCTGAGCATATCCCGTTCTATGGTGCCGCGCGGGACCGTGATGGGGCAATGGCGAGAGCTTTGGGACTGGCGGTCCGGTCTGGGATTCGTATCCTAGTATTTTTGGGAACAGACGCAGAGTATTCCCAGTTGGCACGCGCAGCTCGAGACGTTGGACTCTTTGGAGCCGACACAGTGTGGATCGGCTCTGACGGGGTTGCGCCATTGAGCATGTCGGCCGCATCGGATGCCAGCGTCAAGGACATCACCCAAGGCTTGTTGTACTTGTTTCCGCGCGAAATCGACAACAGCGAGCTCGCAAAGTCGCTCGTTGAGCGAGCCAAGTCCAAACTCCCAGCGACCACGAGCAACATCATGGAGCCGTACGCGGCGGGGTTTTGCGATTGCCTCGGCGCGCTTGTTGCCATGTTTGTCAATACGCTCAAATCAGACACTCCAAGCCCAACGCTCACCTCGAACGACCCTACCACTGATTCCAGCAGTCGATTCACTCCCGTCGCCCAGCTCTTGCAACCCTTCCAAGGGCTCGCCGGACATATTGTTTTCAACTCGGAAAACAGCCTTGATGAGCCGTTTATCGTTTACAACATGTATGACGGTGTTGTCACCAAAGTATTCACCATTGACAGCGCCTTTGGCACAGTCGACTCGATTGCCCCGCCTCGGTACTTTTCTGGTACCTTTACTCGACCGTTGGAGCGGCCATCGTGGGTGATCTCGTTCGTTCGGTACTTTTCGCCGAGTGGGTGGCTTGTGCTCGTCGTATCTGGGCTCCTGGCCGTGGCCATTGTTGGATGCTCTATTCTCACGATTGTGCATCGCCGAACAGTCTATGTCCGTGAGCATAGTCTGACCGTGCTCTTGATTGTCGCCGTTGGCTTGCTCTTGGTCTTGAGCGCGCCGATTTCTTGGCTGGATCAGCAGACGGCGGTGACGTGCAATGTGGGCGTATGGGTGTCGGGTGTGGGAACGCAGTTGGTCGTCCTTCCCTTGCTGTATCGCACTTTTCAGGTATGTAATCTTATCCTGTATTTGTTCTGCATTAAAATTTGACTGACCGGACGATGGTCATCTGCGGACAGACATGGCGAGCCTGCGAAAACATCATGCTTTGGAAACGGCCCATTTCCAACGCCTTTGTCACCCTGGTCGTCATCGTGACCCTCTTCCTCGTGGACCTGGCCTTTCTCTTCTCCTGGACCTACCTTGCCCCGCTCCAACCGGCCGTCCAATCGAGCGCGACCCACTTTTCTTACACGTGCCAGTCGGCCAACTCGCCGCTGACCCACTCCCTACTCACGGCCACCCACGTTGCCTGGAACCTATTGCTCGTGTGGTCGCTGGGCTTTTTCACCAACGCGACCCGCTGGCTCCGCACGCCCGCGCGCTCACAGCATTACACACACTTTGTTGCCGTCAACTATGCCCTGTGCGCTGGAGTCGGCATCTTGGCGGCCGTGTTGCTGCGGTTTGCGTCGTTTGCGCTCGCCATGTTTTGGATTTACACGCTCTTGGTGTGGTACATCGTGGCCTATACCCTGGCCATGTTGCACGTGTGTGTGTTGCAGCAGGTCAAGCAAGGCCCCAGGGACGAGGCCGCGGGCGTGTTGGCGGACGCGGCAGATCCCTTGTATGCGTTGCTTGAGCAGAGGTATGCGAGTCGTGGCGGAAATGAAGGTGCAGGGACAGCCGCCTTGAAGTCGTTTGCTGCGAGCGATTTGAATCGCGCGGGATTTGCGGGCAGTGTGGCCACGGCGGGCTCGGCGGCTGGCGCCGGCCCGGGCCGACCGGCTCATGGCACACTTTGGCCGCTGCCCGGAAAGTCATTGACACTGGTAGGCGACTTTGCCATCAAGTTCCCGCGCGTGTTTTCGACATGGACGCTGCATCGAATGGTAATTGCCCTGGACGAAGGCTACCTTGGCGTGGTGAGGAAGCCTGGCGGCGTGGAGGAAAAGGACGTGGGACACGTGTGGAGGCTGGGAGACCTGTCGTCGCGGTTCGTGCCGTATCTGGATTGTGTGCTTGAAGTGAGGTTGGCTGGCGACCCTATCATGTTTGTACAGCTGAATGATGAATTGCAGGCGGAGGAGATGGTGCGCTTCATTCCAGATCGCATGATGTGAAGGGGTAATTGGAACTGGCAGATGTGGTTGCATCATTACATTACGTCTTTCCTCACCTGATTTTCATTCTCTCTTTTTTGCCGAACCTGATGCTGACCTGAAGAAAGATGTTTTGGCGACTGTTGAGTGTGACCATCCACAACGACCATCGAATTCCTTTCTTGGTCATAACACACCAACTATTGTGGACCAGTGGGTGCAGGAGCCGCGCTGGCAATGGGAACCGGGGCTGGCACAGCACCCACGCTTTCCTGCGCAGCCAACTCAGCCTTGGGGTTGCACCACAATCGGCAATCCCAACAAATCCTGATCCTTCGAATCGTCCAAAAACTCGGTAATGATGCGCGCATAATCACTTGTCTTCTTTTTCCCAAGCGGTCCTCCTTCAACTGCTACGCAACACTTGCAATCTTGCACGTATTTTCGGTCTTCAGGCAGTTGCGCGACTTGGTGTGAATGCACGAGAACAACGGCCAGACGCGCTCGGCGTCGCCCAAACTGCACAGGATTGACAAAACCCGAAGAGCAAAGTTGGCCAGCTCAGGGCAAGCTGTGGCAATGGTGCTCCAAAACCGTGACGGATCACATGTGACCGCAGGGCCAAACTTGCCAATGCAGCCATCCAGTGCAATAACATTGGTTTAGTGGAGGTAGTTGATGTAGGCGTCTTGAAACTTGTCTTTGCTGAGCGCAGGAAAGAAGCGCGCGAAGAATGTGGTTGCAAGGGTGATGACTTTGATGCTGGCGTCAGGCAAGAGTCCATTCGTTTTGCACATGGAGCGTGTATGCGACGAGGTAGATGGGATAGTACACGTTTGACCAGCGCTTGTCGAGCATGGCGAGCACGCCGGCACGCAATTGCTCGTTGGCGACAGCGGTAATGACTGCACGCATGGCTGCCCACGCATGAGTGAAGTCGGCAAGGTTTCAGCGATTGCCTTTGAGTGCAATCGCGAGCAAACTGGGCACCCCGAATCACAGTCAAAAACATGTCCAACTTGGCCCAACACTGCCGGTCCAGCAACGTATCTGCCACCTCCATCCACAACTGCGGGTACCCGGGTCGACACTTGACCGTCCTCAACTTGCCCGCGCATCCACGTTGCCAATTGCGACAATCCCTTCTGTTGCTTCCTGAGCTTACCGATCGCGAATGCAAACGTGCTGTGGGGAAAGAATGCCCGGTTGTGGGTTGGGTGTGTGAAAGTTACGTGCTTGGGCGCTACCAGGGTCTGTTGGTGTTTTCTTGTGCACAGGTCGGATCTGAACCGTGCGGATGCTTCGTGAGATATTACGATATCAAAGAAGCAGAAAACTAGACCGAAGAGCGCAAAAAGGGTTCGGGTGCAATCCTTGACTCCATCGACACCATCGGCGGCAAAGTGAGGTGTAAGTCGGATCGGGGACTGATCCAGACATGAGACGGGAGATCAAGGCTTGCATGCGTCTTCGGTCTTGTCACGGACAGGCAGCCTGACGGACCGTCGACAGTGCCCCACCGGGTCATTGACGGCAATTTGAAGCCAATGCGAGAATCAACGAAATCGAGCGAGCGCAGGAACATGATTGGTCCATGGTGTTTTCGGAGAAAGTTGATGATTTTCAAACACAAGGCAATGAACTCCTTGATCCACAAGAGCTGGATGTTGTCGCACACTGTCGCACACCGACAAGTGAGTCCAATGATTCAGACACGGGAGACCGAGAAGGCGAGGGTACATCTGGCGGCAAGAAGAACACAGTGAGGATCAGAATCGAGCATGTCATGTGGAATCCCAATGGTGAAAAGAGTAAATAACATACCGTATCGAGCTTGTTCCTTGCACTCTTGTAGTTGGAGGCAGAGTCGGTGACGTCAGCGACCAGCTTGTCGAGGCCTTCAATGGCAAACTGACGTGCTTCGTCATGACGTCCGCAGTGTGACGTTGGGCGGCAAAGTGCCGGAGCTGAAGATGCTGGACCGGCCCCACAGCATCTCGGTAAAGACATAGTTGACCAGTAGGTCATGGCGGATGTTGGACCACCCATCGGACACGAGCGTGAAGTACGTGGACGTTGAGAGAAAGTCCTTGACAGGCTGCGAGCATGTCGAGGTACTTGCCCGAGACTTGGTAGGGCGATGGCGGGTCGTATGTGGGACGAAGTTCTTGGACGACGCTCTTGAAGTTGTCGGAGTCAATCGCGCTCCATGGAATCGACGTTTGGACGAGCCAGCGGGTCAAGCGCAACGCAGCTCGAACATAGGCCTTGGGGTCCATTCGACGGACAAGACAGCCGTTCAATGTCTCAGTCTTTTGCTTCTGGGTTCCGCCGCAAGTGTCGAGAGCGCTTCGATTTGTTGGGTGTGCAAAAGCGGTGATGCGGCGGCAGCGGTGGTCGAGATGGCGGATGCTGCAAGGGCAGCCGGTGGCAAGGTTGTGGCTGTGCCGTTGTGCACAAGCTCAGTCCCATCGCCGGAAAAAAAAACATGGTGTCATGCATTAGCCACAAGATCATAAGCAGGTGAATGAGGAGTGCGTACTTGTCAAGAATCCAAAGCGTTTCCCTCTTTTCGAGTGCAAGATTGCCACGCGGTGCTTGCAAGCACGCCGATTGTCGATACTTCGAAGTCCACTTCAACAATCTTTTCTTTGGAAGTGAACCTGCGGGCACTCCTTCAAATGTGGGATGGTGCGATCTTCGTGGCCAAATGTCCACGGCCATAGGCGTTCCAGTAAATTTACTGGCAAGTCGAATCCTGGGGAGAGTAAAGGTTGAATTTTTATTATCCACGATGGAATGCAGCAGCTCAATCCACAACTGCATACCGCTCCAGGTTCTTTTGCAGCTCATCGGCCACCTTGAGCATACTCTTGACTTCACCCTGCTCCGTCTTCCGACCCCTGCGCCCTCCATCGTCCAAATCCACGACCCCTTCTACCACCCCACTCGGCAAACTGGCCATGACCAACCCACTTCCCTCCTCACACACCCGCCGCACCTCGGGCACAAACACCCGCAAAAAGCGGACCTGATGATTGGACAAGCGCGTCGGGTCCAAAATACGCAACACGGCCATGGGCACCGCGCCTGTCCGGACCAAATGCGCAACGAGCTTAGCCATGATGGCCAGCTTACGGGAATACTTTGCGGCCTCCTTGGATCCCGCGCCACTCAACACTTCCGGTGCGCTGCCCGCCTCGTCCTTGAGATAATCCCACAAGGTGTACTGCAACGTGATCTTGTGCGCATGCTTGACCGAACACAAATGCTGAACCAGCACCGCGTAGTAAGCATTAAACGCCTTCTCTTGCTGCAAGCAATGCACAACCACTCGGACAACCTCGCGCTCCTGCTTTTCCGTCAACCCGAGCTTTGTCACGCGCTCGTACGCGTCCAAGTAATCCTCGGCACTCATGACGGCCACAAACACGGCACGCCGCACGTCCGTGTTCATGCCGTGTGCACGTGCAAGTTGCAACAGCTTGGACTCGCTTGTTTTGGCCTTGGCGGCGGCTTGCTTGATCTTTTGCGTGTCGTGGCCGACCCAGGCAGACCCGACACGCCACCACATACCGCGCGTCTTGACGTGCTTAATGTCGTCGAGCGTTGGGCGCAAGGGCTCGAGTTTGAGCAGCCCGGGTCGCCGCCGGTGTGCGTTGGCAGCGAGTTTGAAGAGCGGGTGGTCCGTCGGCGAGAAGAAGAGGTGGCGCGCGGCTTTGCCTGCGGCGAGATCCGACACGGTTTCCAGCATGAATTTGAGGCGGAACGACAGGGGCGAGGCCAGATGGGACGTGGCAGAGGTGGTCAGGAGCGACGACATGTCACGCAGAGACGAGGGGTCGTCGTGTCGGAGTTGCAAACCACACACTGTGATATGACAACAAGAATGGTTTTCAGTGAGATGCAAAGGACATGAAAAAGAAAGGCCAACTCATAGAACGGACATTTGACGAGCTTGAGCACAAGCTCGACCTTGTCTTCAGTCACCTCGGCACACAGCTCGCGCACCATGTCGTACACGAGCCCACACCCAACCAGGCCGAAATTGTACAAATGGCCAATCAACACCAGCACATTGGCCGCCTCCCGCTGCTGCCTGTCTGGTTCGCCGTCCTTTCCCTCACCCTCCACCATGCCCAACCATTTCGTGACTGCCGCCTGAACAAATCCCGCCACTACCTCTTGTCCAATACTTGTCCCCGCGAGCGCCAAGAGCGCCGCATATGTCATGACAAACGTGTCATGCAAGTGCACCTTTTCGGCAACAGACGCAAGGATTTGCGCCGTGAGCGCTGAGGTGACTGCTTGGCGCGGGTACGATGAGTAGAGTTGTTCGAGGTCGGTGGCCAAGGGCTCGAGGTTGGACTCAGACAGCTTGTTGGCGAGCGCGGCGAGTTTGCGTGCGAGTGCTGGGTCGATCGCGTCGATTGTGGATTGCAGAGAAGAGGTGGTTGCCATGGGCAGCGAGTCAAGGATCGATGTTGAGGTGGACATTGAGGACGGTTGAGGGACAGATGCCGAGTCCGAGTCATGATGATCGTGCGAGTCGGAATCGGAATCGGAATCGGACTCGGACTCGGACTCGGATCGGGCTGGAGCGGCACGCTTGTGTTTCTTTGTTGGGCGGGCTGCATCACTGGGTGTTGCTGACGACTGAGCCTGCGTGTGCGAACGCTTTCTTGGCTTCGATGTGGTTGGGGATGCCGACTTGGACGGCTTGTTGGCAGATGCCCTTGCATTGGAGAGGGTCTTTGATTTTGACTTTGAGGAGTTCATGGCGATGGCGATGGCGATAGTAGATTTCGTTTTCATTGTGTATGAAATGAGATTGTATTGACAGATGTATGAGCGTTTAGCGTTCTGACTGGCGAACTGCAAAACTGCAAGCAGGGAAGCAAGTGCGTGCAAATCAGGGTGAGATCATGTGACTGGTCTCAGTGTGCCGATCCTGTGTGGAGGGGTCGGTGCTTTGCATTCCATTCCCGCATGTCGAGGATTAAAGTATCGATGAATGGGGTGAGTCAAGCAACTGCCAGCAATTCCCGACGACGCTCAACGGTATGTCCTCTTCCTTCCTCGCCTGTTCGTGGTTGCCGGTCCCGGATGGATTCCGTTCGCGACCAAGTCACACGCGCCCGCCAAGTCAATTCATCTTGGCGTCCATCCGCTTTGCAGCTTGGTACTGAACTGACTCGACCCCAAGCCTTGCTCCCGCCATTAGCCCAAGACCCTTTGTATTGGCGTCTCTGATGACCTCGGCCTCCACTTGAATGGGCAAATCGATACCGCTGAAAAGTGTCAGCAGTTTCCGCCAACAACACAAGTTTGCCAAACCACCTCAACAAGTTGCCATTCCCTTAAATTTGCAAATTTTCAGCTGGCCAAGTGACCGCGCACATGCCTTTCGTCATCACACACGAGCTGCCGGACATTGTCACCGCACCAATCGCCATTGACATTGAGCATTTAGCCTCTGCTGCCTAACACAATTGTTCCGCTCTCGGTATGTTCGCCAATTCATTCCCTTCTCCAGCGGCACACACCGCCACGCCGCGCTCAACTCGGAGACGCCATGTTGAGTGCTTGTTGAGTTGCGGTGTACACCTCGTCTCGTGCCTGCGAACAACGTCAACAAATATCTTGCATCCGTGTTGTATCGTATCCTCGCCCATGATATCGATACCTAGCCAGGCACACGCAATAGCCAAATCACTTGACCCAATTCATTTGCTCACGTACACACGTTTGTTTGCGCCCTTGTCACGTCCTCTCCTCTTGCATCCAGTCGCGGCCACACACTCGTTACATAGGTATATTCACCTTCGCGATCGCAAACGATACCGGCACACTGGGCGACCTACATCGGATCTCTTTTCGACTTTGCTTGACTCCCTCGCCGCCGGCCGGCCCTGCATACGCCCCCTCGCTTACGTCCGACATCGTCTCCGCTTGCTCCCGAGCGGCCGTCTCTGCCCTTTTGCCACGACACAACAACAAAAACCTGCCATCACCCACCCCGTTTTGCTTCCATTGCTCACATCATTTTCAATTTCATTCATTCGCAAACATACAGTCCTCGCCTGACCCGACCACATTCTACCCCTCAATCATTTCATTCCCACGCGCTTTGCCACACTTGCCTCCCGAGTGGCATCCGCCATTTTCGCTCATCCAGTGCATGCACATCACCCCTCGTAACTCTCGCACAACCTCATCACCATGGGAAGCCGCCGTACCGCCATTGCCCCCATTGGTACATACCTACGCTCCATCGTATCCGGGCCGTCTTTGCCGTTTTTGACTGACCCCATGTGTGCTTGGGTTCATCTTGGACATGCATAGGCAACTCTAAAAACCGCCGCGTCACCTTTGCCAAGCGCAAGCAAGGCCTTTTCAAAAAGGCATGGGAAATGTCTGTCCTGACCCAATGCGAAGTCTTGCTTGTGCTTCGCGACGTCCGCGGCCGGCTGTTCCAGTTTGCGGCTTGTTTTCCAACCGACCCAAACGCTCCCGATCCCGCCGCTCGCACGCGCGAGCCGACCAACTTGGTGCCCCGGCCACACAATGGCGACGTGGGCCAATGGATTCAGAGGATTGCCACGGGCAGGGCTGGACCCGTGGTCGAGACCCGGACGCCGTTCTATGTGCGTTTGTTTGTTCATTTATTTGATCGAATCGCACGGCATGGCCACGGCATTGACAACGATTGTATTTTTTGAACTCGTGCAGTACGATAAGGGCCGCCCAAACCTGATCCCGTCAGACGCTCCCGCCAATGACGACGACGAGGATGAGGAAGACGGGGACGACGTGGATGCAGAGGACGAATCCACGACGGCCGCCTCTTCCTCGACAACTGCAGCAGCCTCGTCAACAGCGACAGCAACGACAGCGACAACGGCTGCCACCAGCAACGATCCATTCGACCTCGACCACCTCCTGTCAGAGTCTGCTTCAGCCTCCAATGTCCATGACGCCGACACCCAAGTCATGCCATCGATCCACCACCCGGCCGCCCACGCCGCCCTGCTGCCCTTCCAACCACTCCATCGCTCCAACTCTGGCCGCCGCCGCACTCTCTTGCACATGCCCGGATCCACTCCCATTGTATCTACCACCATTTCACGCAATCCGAGGCGCAAAGTCAGCATTCACCGGCGCGCCAGTCAAAAGAACAAGCGCACGTCTGCGGCCGCAGCAGCATCCAACCCGCTCATGGGCGCACTCGACATGTGTCTGTCGCCCCTCAACGTTGATCCCGTAGACTTGGCAACGTCGGATGCGCCCCCGTCCAATGTCAAGTTCAATCCGGCCAACGAGCGTGCAGAGGCACAACTTGTTGCAAACTACTACGCCGTCCACGGCCCGCCCACTACGCCCACCATCAACGCAACCTCTCCGCCTCCGCCCGCGCACAACACTGGGTCAGGCGCCGGACTCGGCCGCCGAGGCACCGTTGCTGTTCGCCGGCCCAAACGGCCCGCGCCGGCTTCCGACACGGACGCAGACGCCAACGGGGCAGATGCAGCAAACAAGCGCGTGCGCGTCGCCCCGCCTCTGTCTCCCTTCCAGCCCAATGAATTTGCCTCCACCGCGGCGGCGTCCGACCCTGCTTTTCTCTTGCACGTGCCAGGGACCGGCCCGTCGTCCGCGGCCCATTTTTCCGGTGGCCACGCGTCGCCCGCGCTGAGCACATTGTCGTCTCCCGGTGTGGGCAACACCAGCGTCAATGGCATGTTGAGCCCGTATGCCGAGGGATCATCGTGCTCGGCCGCTGCGTCGGGGACCGCGAGTCCGTTTGATCACATGCTCATGTCGCTCTCAGGGCCCACGCCCTCATCGTCATCTGCTGCAGGCAGTAGCAATGGCGTTGCGGGCACGGGCATGCCCATGGTGCCCGACATCTTCTTGACGGATTCGACGCAAACGAGCTCTGCTGCGTTTGCTGCTAGCGTGCACGCCCACCACTCGCCCATGCACCTTGCCACGTCGACGCCCATGTTTACGGGCGGCAACAACATGAATAGCAACAATGCGGGCATGTCGCCCGTGATGCTCGATACGGGCAACTCGCATTTCTCCAGCACAACGCCCCTCATGGGCCCGTACTCGCCAGGCGTGGCGCTCGGTAATGCTAGCACAACGCCCCAAATGCTGCCGACGACGGTTGCCCCCAGCCCATTCTTACTTGCGACTGCATTCCAGCAGCAACAGCACCACCAGAACCAGCAATACATGTCGCCCATGGCCCACGCCGCAAGTGCCCCTTTCGTGCCCGACTTTTCCATCTCCATGCCCGCGACCTCCTCTTCCTCGGGTTTCTTGTCCATTTCCACCTCCTCCGCAACGCCCGCCACGCACCATCACCTGTCGCCACACATGCCCGCATTCCCGACCTCGCAACCGTCGCCGCTCGCCAACGCTACCGGCTTTCACGTCGCGAGCCCATACCTGATGCCCGGGGTCCACGGCCACCAACACCATCAACAACCCATCCTCTCGCCGCTCGACCAAGCTCTCGGTACGCCGCTCACGTCTGCCGCTCCAACACCCATCATGCTGTCAGTGGACGGGTCGGCCGCAGGGCTGGCGGCCGCCGAGTCTGCGTCGCAGCAGCTCGCACACATTCTTGGTCCGCCTTCCACGGATGCGGTGGGGGTTGCCACGGGCAGTGGCTCGGATGTGTTTATGATGAGCGCAGCCGGATCGGGAGCGGGCTTGAGTCAAGCGGGTGGCAGCGGCGGGTTGAGCCAAGTGATTGCCGGGTTGGCGGCGCCCAGCGACTTTTTGGGTGTTGCCCAGCCCATGCACACGCACACGCACGCGCAAGGGCAGGCGCAAGATGTGGGCGATGCAGATCAGGATGCAGCGTTTGCACGCATGTGGTTTGCAAGTCCCACGCCCGGGTTGGGAGGAAGCAGTGCGGGGGTGGCGGCGGCAAGTGGGTCTTCGGGTGAGGCGAGCGAGCAGGGTTTTGCAAAGTGATGCAGGCGGCGCAACAACGACGCGGACAAAGGTTCAAGCGAGGTTGTTTGGTTGATTTAGATTTTTATTTATCGCTTTTTTTGGTATTGCCGTGTGTTTGTGAGTCGTTCAGCACAGTTTTGCTTCCAATGAACACAGCTTCTTCTCGATTGACTCGGACCAGGGTGGGGACGTTGACTTGGAGATGACGTGACAGCGCGCGATGCTTGCTCTCGCTTTGGTTAAGGCTCCCCCCTCTGAATAAGTACACCATATATCCTCTCAACATTAATCTGCGCGGCATACAGATACCCAATCATTTACTCAACAAAGTCCTCACAATCCACTACATTACCCCCGCACACTCGGATGCGCCACGCTCCCCCTCCTCCCTGGCATTTTCTTCACAGTCACTCACACAAGGGTTGGCGACCTGTCCTGCTAGCCTGCACAAAGCGATCCGGCCTTGTTCGGGATATTGGGCGCCCTCATTGTACTCCGGATTAGGTCCAAACCCGGGTCGATGTGGGGACGGTGGCAGCTGGGACGGTGGGCAACAAGGAACTTGGAAGAATGAGCTTTGACTCCTCATTTTCCGCGGCGATGCCTTCAAGAAGCGACCCACGTGGTTGCGGATCATATGGGATCAAACGAATGCATGAGCTCAACTATCAAGTTTACGTATACATGCCGATGACGGTCGGTAATGCAGTTCATGTCACGTTTCACGATGCCAAAGGCCGCGCCGCGCCTGCTCCAACAGCCGTCAACATAACGGTCCAGTGAGCGAAATCGGATTGGAGCTAAGCCTTGTCTCGTGTCAGTTAGCTCCAAGATAGTATTGTACATATTGTGTCCCACGGATCAGGCCACCGATCCTTCTATCCATTTGTTGTTGTTTTGTGATCAATGTGTGCGTACCCTTCAATCTGCTTTCGTGTTGTTGACAAACAACGCATCATTCGTTGAGAACTGCCGTCAGGTATCATTGAACGATTTTTTTCGACACGTGTAAAACGAAGAGGGAAGGTAGCGCGTATATAGTAGACCTGGCGAGGTAGCCCGTTCATTTGGTACACCGAAGAGATCGGTGGTCACTATTGCAATCAATCGTGCTTTCTCGTTTGAGCGAGGTGGGTCTGGGGTGTCTAGGTACTGTTCGGAGGGGGAGGTTGGCGCCATCAAAAAGCAGTTGATTACCTAAACAACGTCACGATCCAGCCGGGATGCTGCACTCGAATTTCGTGGCAAAAGCCCATTGTGGATCAAGTACATTGTGGCCTCGCTGTCTCACCGTCTCATGTTTTCTGAGCCATCACGATCATGCCTTTTGAACGCGTCAAGGCACGAGCCTCTCGTGCCTCCATCACTTTCAATCTGCCATGGCCAAGAACCAACAAGCCATATTGTACATGTGTGAGCGCTTCATCAGGAGTGAATCGTCACAAACTCTTACCTGGCTTAAGATGTTTTGGATGGCTGGGTGCATTCCGCAGAAACGGGGGCATTTTGACGAGCCTCGCTGTTTTGATAACTTGCCAAGCACAGCCTCCACCGTCGCTTGTTTCCCGACATGCGGAGGTGCGGAGTGCGCACGCTCCGTGCATCCGCTGGCAGTGCCGACAATTTCCCGAGCCTGAAAGTGACCCAGAGTAGGGATTCTTTGCAATTGAATTGTTCTTCTGGCACATGGACCTGGTTATCGCAGCCTTGCTTGGGAGACGGTACACAGGCTGAATTGCATCAGATGGTCAGACAGGTAGTGACAGACAGTGCCCTTGGTTGCGATTCATGTCTGTGGTGGCACTTTTTGGCTCATCTGCGATGGCCTGGTGTGCTTTCACGTTCAGCACGCCTTAGCCGAAATTGAATGAGACATGCAATTACGAAACGGTCGAGCCAGGACTTGATGAGAACACTTGGGGGGCTCCCATTCTGTTGCCGTTTAGGTATGCTCATTCGAGGCTATTTCCAGCATTCGGGGAATGCTTGGGCAGCTGTTTGCCTGATACATGTGTAGCGAAATGTGCACAGAGTATTGAACAATTGACCTTGTGGCCACGAGCTCTGACGTGAGGTGCAATTGGACATTAGAGCACCACAAAGCAGTCCTCGTTTGGGTCACTTTCTTGGATTTTGTGATGGGCCGAGCAAGGAAATGCCGTGGATGTGCGGCAATAAAAGCCTAGCGAGACCCAACCGCAATGCATGTAAGTTTACCAGTTTTCTTGTTCCAATCCCCGCTCGATCACAAACCGCCGTCTCGCACACGACACCCACCTCCCACCTCCCGCTGCCTTGACCATCTACATACCCAACCATCGATCACATGTCCGATTCCACCAAAACGAAAATGCCAAGAATCCGCCGCACCTCCATTGCTCCCATCAAGACCGCCAAAAACCGCCGCCTGACGTTCTCCAAGCGGCGGCAAGGGCTCTTCAAGAAGGGTCACGAGATCGCAGTGCTGTGTCAGGCCGAGGTTCTCATCGTTTTACGTGACGTTCGTGGCCGCGTCTTCCAGTTTGCGGCATGTTTCCCAACACCACAAGGCCCCGAGGATCAATTTTCTGCCGTTGCTGCTCGTACGCGTGAGCCAAAGAACCTGGTACCGAGGCCGCACAATGGTGACGTGAACCAGTGGATTGCGAGAATCGCAACCGGTCGAGCTGGCCCAGTTGTGGAAACGCGCACACCGTTCTTTGTACGTTTTCATACACCATACTTGCTCGTCGCGATGAGAGGATCGAGGCTTACGTGATGTCTACGCTTGTCTCACAGTACGACAAGGGTTTTCCGAACCTAACTCCAGTTTCGCTTGGCGGCGAGGCTGATGAAGAAGAGGAAGATGACGATGTGGACGAGCTCGACCTGGACGACGAGGATGCCATCAGCGGTCTTGGCTTCACTATAGACGGTGTGGGCAACCAACACCTCAAGCGTCCGCATTACGAAAGTAGCGTTTTTGCCTCTGCCTTGTCGCTCAACTCTCCCAACAAGCGGCAGCGGGTAGCAGCAAGCGGCCAGAAATCATTTGTGGGCTCGAACGACCTTCTCTGCCCGCCGAATCCATCTCACATCACTGTTTCCTCAACGACAACGCCGACTGCTGGTTACCATGATCAAATGCAACTGATTTCACCTTCTCCAAGTGTGACATCCCCTTACAGCGGCGCCCAGACTCTTTGCGACCCAATGAGCCCCTTGGCTGGGCCAATCCAAAACGGCCTTGGTTTTGGTGGACACAATGCCATGGGCTTCAACTCGATGTCGGCCTGCACCTCGCCTGCGCGTGCTCAAGTCAACCCAGCCTCTTCATTTCCTACCACATCAGCATTCACTTCAACCAATTCGCTGAATCTCGATGTGACCAGTCTCGCGATTCCCACGCTCATGGTGCCCTCACACCACAACTCGCCCGTGTCGCCAAGGACAAACGCGGCTCATCCAGGCTCATCACCAACACCATCGCTTGTCGGCTCTATGGTTTCTGTTTCGCCCATCCAGCAACTCTCTCCCGCCGCCCATCCAACTGTGCTTTCAGCTGTTGGGACCCCGACAAATCCCTCGATTGCGTCATTTGCGTCACAATTGCTCGCGGCGTCAGCGGCATCGACGTCGACAACGCCGATATCTCCGCAAGCTCAGCACAATGACCCACTTGCATTTTTGGACTTGGTTTCAAGCACCAACTGCAGCAACGGGCTTCAGGCGAATAGCATGGGGACACTCTCGAACCAAGATCTCTTGTCAGCGCCCACTGCCACTGGTGGTGCCCAACTGGGTCGGCGGGCAAGCGTTTGCTCTACAAACCCGAGCGCCTTTTCGCCACTGTCACATGCACTTGGCCGACCGAAAAGCGTCTCGCCCGCTTCACCCCCTCCTGCGACGCCGCTTGTGACGATTACATCTGTCCTTGACTCGCACCCTTACGCAAACGCGGCCGCTTTGGCTCAGTCTCCGCAAAACCGTCAATTTTGAATCTATTCATATCTGTACATTTTGTCCAACTCTGTGCATTTTACCACGTTTTTTGGCTCAGCGTCCTTTGCTTTTTCTTCGCGTTGTACATAATCATCTCCTCCTTCAGCATGTATTTATTGCTCTCATTTCAGGTCCATAATGAAGACATACATTCGTGTGTTGTGCAAGCTGGAGTCCCTGGCCAGAGGTTAGAGAGCTTCACAAGTGTATACAGTCCATGCGAGGGGAAAGCATGTCTCACGCCATTCGATCGGGAGACCGCCCGGCCCGGGGCTCGACTTGATTTGATTGCGACAGATTTTCTCATGTTCCCCCGGGAACGCAGATGGCGAATCACCAAGTCATTCAAGTCGGCCTGCATCTGCGAGGAGCATCCAGGATTTGAAGTTCCACATGCATGGTTCCCAACCGAGTTGGCCACGTCGGTGTCGGTTGGCGTGTACGTAGGTTGATCATGAGTCAGCGAGAATGGCGGCATCAACATTGTATAAAGTCTCCTGGACAGGGCAATATCCTCGTGCTACCCAAACGACTCGATGCAATCTCTGTAACTCCACCTGAATAACGTCCTCCCGAATTTATTTCCAAGCGATGGCATCCAATGGCATCGGTAATGATCTGGAGCTCGTGGAGCGAGTCGAGCTCCGCTTTGCTCTGGCCGACACGGACACACAGCTCGCGTCAGCCGTTGACTCGTTTCTCGTGCCGCTCATTGGCAAGCTGAGCTCCACCACGCCCGGAGTTCAGGCCAAAGTCATGCAGCTGCTCTCGCACATCAATGCCCGCATCAAGGCTGCCCCGCAAATCGCACTCCCGGTCAAACCGCTCATTGTCCACTTGCTCGCGGGGGCAAACACGGCCACCATTGCTCGCAATTTTTCGGTCGTGTACCTCGAGCTTGCACTCGACCGTGCGTCGACAAACTCAAAGACCGACCGCGCACAGTTTGCTCCCCTGCTGCTTGCTGCCATTCCGGCCGCGATCGGATCCACAGACCCGGCCAAGCATCCGCTCACACTCAAGCTCGCCTCGCTCGTTGCTCGGTCCGCGACAAACGCCCTCGACTTTCCCCCGCTCTCGCCTGCGGCCCTTGCCGCACGCGACACCCTTTTTGCAGCACTTGCAACCGACGCCGAATGGGCCACCATCCACGACGCTTTGGCGTATGCGCTGCGCCAGCCTTCGGGTCTACCCAACCTGACCAACGGCGAGCAGTGGTCGACCGCCAAGCGCACGCTCATTTCCCTCATTCACTGGTGGACGCCCGCTGACAAGGCCGCCTGGGCCCGCTCGTACGCCTTGTTTGTTGGCACTTGTGATCCGGTCGCCATCGTCGCCGATCATGCAGAAACCACATGGCGCAAAAACAAGGTGGACGTGGAGGATGCAAGGTTGGTCAAGGCGATACTGGGCCTATATCTGGCGCAGCCGACCGAACAGGAAACACCGACGCCAGCCACAGTCGCGGTGAAGACAAAGGTTTTGGCGTGGGTGGTCAAGAGCAAGACCGCGGCAAATGCTTTCCCCGAACTGCTCAAGGTCGTCTTTGATGCCATGTTTGGCAAGGGCACGACCGCAAAGATTCAGGCCGGCGGGGTCGGATTTTTACAATGGGTCGCACGATCGGTATGCTTGTATCTACCCATTCGCGATCTTTTTGCTGGTGCTGACATGACTGATACATGTAGGCGGATCAATCCATTTTGGACCGTATTGCTCCCATTCTGGTTTCCGGAACTCTGAAAACCATCAACCAGGGCATATCCATCGGTGAATCTGGCCTGGCGCAGCTCACGGGCGATCCGCGTGTGACTGAGCTGGCTGTTGTAGCCCTCGGTGTCTTGCTCCAGCGTGGTACGTTGTACATAGCTGCTATTTTTTTTTCGGACTTGATCCGTTCAACACTAACTCAACTGTATGTCTCGAACGCTCACCAGTCCCCGCCCAATTCACACCGGAAACGCTCACCACGCTCTTTGCCCTCGCCCGCTCTCACCCGCCCAACCTCAAGCTGGCCATTCAAGACTGCCTCACGTCGGCTCTTGTCCCGCTCACGCCAGACTCGGCGTCCATCATGTCCACTTTAGCGACCCTTCTATCGAACCCACCAAAAGCACAACCCACCTCAGACCTCTACGACTACCTTTCTCTGCGGTTTACTTGTAAACTGCTTCCCAACGCCATCTCCCCAACATTGACATTGCACCTCAACCTTGCATCTTCCCCATCTGCCTCGTCGCTCGTCCAGCAAGAAGCCCAGTCCGGCCTCGATGCATTCCTGGTCCAACCTAAAGCACCCCCCGTCAGCCAAGTGATTCGCGCCATTGCCACCGCCAAGAAACCAAACGAGGTTTCGCTCGACTTTATCTGGCGCTACGTCGTGGTCCACGCCTGCGCGTGGAGCGCTCGTCGCATGGTCCCCGTGGATGTGTTCCGGTCGTACACATTTGCGCGCGCACTGCGTGCTTGGGTGCAACAAAGCGTTAACAAGGCCATTGTGGACGAGTGGATGCAATGGTTGGCCAACGGGTTGATGCACGTGGACGGACCGTCGTCGTCGTCTTCGGGACAATTCAAGGTAGTCGAGGCGTGCATTCGGCAGTTGCACGTGTTGCATGTGATTGGCGGCGCAGAATTGCCTGTGACGTTGGAGCGGAAGGCTCTGGTTGAGCGGATGAGGGCGGCCACAAGCGACCTGACTCAGTGGCGGATTCGCGCACTCTTGCCCGGCGCCGCCGACAATGCTATGGACGTGGATCAGTCGCAAGTGGTCGGGACACTCAGCGCGCCGCATCGAGCCGCAGAACTCTTGTTGACGATGAATTTCAAGGCGGCCGTCAATGTGCTTCAACCAGACTCGTCACCTGGCCTACTTGTCCAGCTTGCTGCTGTGCGCGTCATTACTCACCACCTTTCAGCGATATCAGCTCCCACAATCGATGGTTCGCTTTTGCAAGAAGCCTTTCAAACTCTTGGCAAACTCGTCAAGGCGCCATCCACACCCGCCGACCTCCTGTGCACTTGCCTGACTGCCCTGGGTTGGCTCACGTACCGCAACATCTCAACCCATACGGACGCACTTCTCCAGCTCGTCTCGGAAAGCATTCCAACCCACCCATCCACCCGTTCCTCCGGCACCACGGTCGTATTGACAGCCGCAGGCGAATCGCTGGCTATTGCCGCGGGCGGCCACTTTGCCACTTGCATCGACTTTCACCTACACTCCTCCTCCGATGCATCCACGTTACACTTGTCCCTCATCCAAGCCCTGCTCACGCTCACCGACACGTCAGCAGCAACCGCGTCCAAACCAACGCGCCGCGCCCATCTTTTCTACCTCGACTCGCTCGTGACACACCTGCCCACGCTTCCCGCCGACCCGACCGTAGTTCGCGCACACGACCTTGCCGTGCGTGCGCTCGTGAGTCCCGATCTCGCCGACACGGCCGCGCGCGTCATTCTTGCAGTGCATGTGGACCGCGCCGCAGCCACGCCTGATGGCGAGGCTGTTTCGGAAAAGCTCATGCCGAGCGTGGCAAGGGCGTTGCAAATGGCACCGGCGGCCGCGAGCTCGTCAAGGGCCTTTGTGGTGTTTGATGCGCTTGTCGGCGCCATGCGCGAGGCGGGCGCACAGGGGGCCGTTGGGTGTCGGCTTGTCAAGATTGTGGCAAAGTGGGGCATGCTTGAGTCAGTGGCGGGCGAATCGGCGGCCGCAGGTGGTGCCGGCGACGGCTTGGATGCCGTGGATCGGGAGCTTGAGCTGCCCAATGTGAATCCAGAAGTCATTGTCCCCATCTTGTTCCGGCTCGCCAGTCACCCCAACGCACACATTGGCGCCGCGGCCAAGGCGCTTGTCAAGGGACTTACGCACGTGGCCAGCGGATGGCCGCCGTTGACGGCGCACTTGCCAAAGATTTACGGGTCCACCTTGCTCAGCGGACTGGGCCACTCGGCCTCCATTGTGCGTGAATCCTCGTTGCTGGCGCTCATTGAGGCCGTGAATGTGGATCCCGAACTGGCAAAGTCGTGCTTGTCCGAGGAAGTGTGCCGCGCGGCACTCAAGTTGCTCGACGACGTGCACGACTCGGTGCAGTCGGCTGCAGTCAGGGCGTGCACGGTTGTGTGTGCGCGCGTGCCGCCAAGTATTTCGGTGCCCTTTTTGCTCGATGGGTTGAGGAGCTCGGCAGCGCCAGTCACAAAGTTTGCGCTAGGGACATTGATGAAGATGTGTACGGCCACGAGCGCAGGCGTGGGGGAGCAGGGCGGGATTCGACCAGCAAAAAAGGAGGAATTGTTGCCGCTGGTGCCCGAGATTGTCAGCGCCTTGTTGGATGCGCTGTCGGCGCTCGAGCCTCAGGTGATGAACTACTTGACATTCCATGTGCACAAGTATGACATGTCGCAGGCGCAGTTGGATGCGAGGCGATTGACCATGGTGCAAGGGTCGCCCGTGATGGTATGTGCTCAGTTGGTGTTTGCTCGGTCCGTCCGTTTGTCCAACATGCTCACTCGACCTTTGGCCATTCTTTTTTTTTTCCACTAGGCGACGCTTGAATCACTCATTTCGATTGTCACATCATCCGCTGACCTCGCCTCGCTCACCACCTCCCTCATCAACACGGTCCGCAAGGGCGTGGGTCTCCCAACCCGCGGAGGCGTCGCCCGTGTCATTTTGCTCCTCAACACCGCCGTCCTCCGCTCCGCGCCACCCTCATCCGCCGCCGATCCGTTGCTGAAATCCCTGTCGGGTGCCATCTTTGATGCCAA
Source organism: Catenaria anguillulae PL171 (assembly GCA_002102555.1). Taxonomy (NCBI): domain Eukaryota; kingdom Fungi; phylum Blastocladiomycota; class Blastocladiomycetes; order Blastocladiales; family Catenariaceae; genus Catenaria; species Catenaria anguillulae. The sequence goes on along the minus strand of MCFL01000081.1, from coordinate 22,722 downwards.
CCCGGCCGTCCGCCACGTCATGGCCGCTGCCACCGCACACATTGTTGGGTCCGGCGCCACGAGTCCCGAGATGGTCGACAAATTTCTGGCGCACTTGAAGAAGCAATATGCCACTGGTGCGCCCGAAAAACGTGTCATGGTGGCCGAAGTGGCCGAGGCGTTGGTCAAGAGTCCCGGCAGCAAAGACTTGGTGGGTCGCGTGATTGATTCGTGGCTGCCTGTGGTGGCCATTGGTCGGCAGGCGGCCAAACCCGTGCGTGATGGGCAGCAAGGGCAAGGGCAAGGTCAGCAGGGACAAGTTGCGGAGGACGAGTGCGAAGCCGACATGTGGGCTGCCGTGTGGTCGGCGTACGTCAATGTTGAGTCGACAGGCATCAGGCTGTACGGAGTGGAAACGGCGAAGTTGGTCAGCGAGTGGTTGGCAAGCACACAAGACTGGCACTTACAAGACCAGCTCGCAAAGACATTGGATTGGCTGATTCGCGCCACGCCGGCGGGTTCGGGGACCGCACCGACAACGTCGTTGACGCAGGGACTGTCTGCCGCGATTTCAGACGCCACGCTTGCCCGGATCGTTCAGTTGGCCATGGGACAAAAGCGTGAGGCATTGCTCAAGGGTGCCGTGGCCGCCGTTGCTTTCAAGGTGAGGGTAGGTGGCGCCGAAGCCAACGGTCAAGTAGCCGAAGTTGCTCGCGAGTTTGTGGCCTGGCTCGTGTCGGAGATTGTCAAGGCGTCACGAGGACACCCGATGCTGACGGATTTGGTGACTCAAATGGGCGACGGAGAGCTGGCCGCACATTTGATTACGCAAGAAATGGTGGACGCGCTTGTTTCAACCGGCCATACCGCCATTACCAAGCCGAGCAAGCGCGCGCCAAAGCCAGATGTCGCTGTTGACATGTGGGCATGTTTTGCAACCTTGCTACGCCGACCCGTCACCAAGTCGGGTGCATCCTCGCCGCCAGCCCTGCGACTGTCGGACCCGGTCGCTTTCTTGGCGGTTGCCCAGCACGCGTGCGACGTATCCGCGCGCAACCTGGCCGTGACTGCAATTCACCACGTCAAGCAGCTGTTGCCCATGTTTGCCGCCCTGGGGATGGATTTGAAGTACATTGTCCAAGACGTGGGAGGGTTTCCCGCCAAGTTAGAGACAACCGGTGCCACATCGGGTGATGCGCAAATGGTGGCTGTTGCGCTTGTGCATTTGGCCGCAGTCGCTGCTGGTGTTCCGCTTACTGGGGACGCCGAGGGTCTTGAGGCAGTGGATGCGAAAGCCGTTGCGGCGGTTCGGCCTTGGGTGAAGGGACTGGTGGGTGCTTTGGTTGGGAAAAGTGGCATGGTACCTGTGGTGCATGACGAGCTGGTCAAGCTTGGCAAGGCTTTGCAGTAGCGACAGGGTGACTCTGGCAGAGCCGCGGTGTTATCGCACATATATGGTTTTGGATTGTATTATGTTCATGTACAGATGATACAGAATGTGGTTACTGATGGCAACGTCAGGGGGGTATCGTTGAAACTGCCTGAGTGAAGGAAACGGAAAACAAATTGACAGAATCACCACAATGCAAAGGCAAAGGACGTCTTGGCAACATCGTCGGCAAACGAATCGAGCGCCGAAATGGATGATAAAGATGCCACATCTACTTGCCAACACATGGTTTCCTTGCAAGGCATTAGGGCGGCGGGTTCTTCGATCGCGACTTGAGCAACCACATCGCCCTCGCTCGTTGTAGCCACCCCAACATCGGCCACGACGGGTGGCAACCCATTCACGTCGAATGAAACGGCCGGCTTCATGGCGCTGAGAGCTGCCGCCACAAGGTCTACTTCAGCCGGGCTACCGCCCGATACACCAACAATCCATCCACTCTCCTGCAAAATTCTTTGCTCCTCTTCATTCTGGGCCGCCGATGCGATACGTTCCGAGACAGCGCCGCGAATCACTTCGCTTGTCCCAACTGTCCGGCCCACCATCTCGTCCTCGTTCAGCATCCAATTCGGCGAAACCCGGCGCACATTGAATGAAGCCAAGGCCGCGCGAACTGGTTCACTCACGCCGCCCGGATATAGCGTGTATGGCGGAAGGTAAAGGTGAAGCTGTGACGACGACGCGTTCAACTCGAGCTGGAGCTTGCTGTACAGCCTTGCTGCGGAATGAATGGCAGCAAACGATATTGGAGCAGATTCGATACGAAGACCGACTGTATGGCCATCGTCTGCCAGGGCGCGCAGAAGATCAGCCAACGACTCGACGTCCAATTCCAGAAGCAAGTGGAGCGGGAGGTAGAACATGGCTGTAGCGCCAAATGACTTGAGCTTTTGAGATAATGCGAGCGTCGATGGACCGGGATGTTGGCCGCCAACTACGGCCACAGTCGCACGGATCCTCGCCGCACTGGTTGGGAACGTCACGTTGGCTGTAGCAGTCGCTGGGCAACACCGGATATCGGTTGAATCACGCTCGCATGAAGCTCGTGCAGGCATGGGCGGAAACGTCGGGGACGAGGAGGTCAGGAATGAAGCTGACGTCGCCCAATCCCATCCAAATCCCGGTCCGACAATGACTTGTCGAATTGTCGAGTCGACCGCCGCTGACGCGAGAGGCGACCTTGTGCTAGACTGTTCATGAACCGAGTTGAGCCGAAGAACACGTTGCAGCTGCGAAACGATGGCGTGCGAGGCGTGTGGAGTTGAGGTCCTTCGCGCGAGGCCACAGGTATGAGACGGTGGTTGGATGGCGGGACTGGGTTTCGTTCGGTTTTCTTGGCCTCAAGGCACGCAGCGACTGCGAGTCAGCCTCGTGACTCAAAAACACTTCAGAATGACGAGCGAACCTGTTTCCAGTGGCGGCCGGTTTGCTGCAGGCTTCACAGGAGGCACAAAATGCACCCTTTTCAAAGTGGGAACATGTCGAGGTGAGGCATGGTGTACCGGGAAGGGTGTGGACTTGTTCAAGCACAGCACGAGGGCAACCATCATGATGATAAGTGGCAAAACGGCCGGCCCGAAAGTGACAAGAGCAGGCATCTTGGACGAGGTCGCCGCATTATGGGAGTTTCAATCGGCCAAGTACCTTCCTCTTGCGGACCTAGTGGAGGTGCCAGTGGAGGTGCTGTGGTTTGTATTTCTTGTTGAGAGACGAGCTTCCGTTTTCATGTTGTGGAAGCATACATTAGTAGTTCCGTCCAGAAGTTCCGTCGGCGGTCGGCACACAGCGAGTGAATGAGTGAATGATGAAGATAAAGGTGGACGACGATCTCCCAGCTAATTGAAAGAGACATCAAAGCGGGACAGCCAATCAAGTGCAGCGCGGGGGCAAATGAAATTTCCCATGTTCCCTCGTTTGGAGCGCCGCCAACGTCCTGCCTACCTAGGTGCATAGACCCGACTTCCACCGATCCATGTCCACATCAAAGATGGGCCAATGGTGCACTGAAGTGAATGGCCGCGGTGGGAAACATGACCTGGCCAATTGGGAGGCCATACAATCAGTAAGTCACGCCGAGTTGGATGCTGATTGAACGCCTCACGGCGCGCAAGTGTGGCGGTACTGGAGCCTGGCACCTGGCCTGACACAGCTGACACTGAGCCGCATGCTTTGTTTGCGCAGTCGGCAGGCAGCATATGCATGCATGATGTATTATGAATTAAGTATTGAACAATGAGATCCGGCGGTAATGCCGCCAATGTTCGCCGCCATGGCCACTGTCCTCGGCCTGCCGCCACAAACCGCGACGGTGATGTGGAAGATGGACCATATGGCTTGTGGTCAGATGCTTGTCCACTGCCTGGGCGGGAAGGAAGGGAACAATCAATAACGGACATAAACATGTTTAGGAATGTATCGTACAAGCATGTGATCAATACCGTGGAATCAGGATATGGGAGAGAAGAAACAACGAGGTAAAACAAGCGAGAGCACACTCGAGCCTCCGAGGCCGAAGTGAATGCCGCCACTGAAGCTGTGCGTGATGGAACCTAGCTCGTCGAATCGCTATTCCTAGACAGGAGGTGGGAACGGCCTGAATGCACCAGTTCCCGACCCATCCGACAATGGTCGCCCGCCGCCCACTCGGTACCCAACACCACTCGAAGGCACAGTAGCCCACCCAGGCTCCACGTAAACTGGTTCCATCGCGCCACCAAGTCTTGCACTGACATGCGTGTCTTGTCCCGTGCTGTCTGACCTGCGATCCGTCACCCCAATGGCGGGCAACGGATACGTGCGCGTGGACGCAATCGGCGCCAGAATTGGCGCAAGCTCGAGATCGCCGGCAGTGGCGTCACTGGACCGCACCGGCGACACTGGGCATGAGCCGCGTGGGCTCGGGTATGGCGCGGGCCGTTGAACACTTGCCCAGGCTTCACGCATCACGAGCGAGGAAGCAGATGAGGCGGTGGACGATCTGGGGCGGCTTGCGAGCGAAATGGGCGACAGATTTGGGGCTGACGATGAGAGGAGCAGGGGCGAGGTAGGTGGGGCGTACAGAGGAGGTGACGGGATTGGAGATGCGAAGCTGGAGTGACCAGGCATGTGGGGAAAGGCCGGGTTGGAGTAGGTTGCTGGGGGCCGGAGGGGCGATTCTTGGTGATGGGCCACCGAAGGTTCATTGATTGGGATTGAGTGAGGAGGGTACTGGGGCAAGGTGGGCGGCGCCATCGGCCAAGGACTCGGCTCGCTCGAGCTGCCATTGTTCTGACTTGAGGAATAAGACACGGTCGTTGCTCCCTGTACCGGCCCTTGGTGCGCGTTGAAGCTTGACCCGCGCGGACGAGACATGGAATGGTGCTGTCGGGAGCGGCCTGGTTCGAGTTGCGAATTGACGTGCCGGGACGGCAGTGATGCGGCTGCATTGCCAAGACGGTCGCCCGTCGGTGTCGCCGAACTGGAGCCAGCCGCCTTGTTGAGCAAAATCGAGTTGACGACGGATGGGTACATGCTCCAGGACATGCTTTCCAAAGTGACACCACGTTGGCACAACCAGCGATCTGTTGACGGCGTCGGCAGCCCGGCATTGCTTGCATCATCGGCATGGACGTAGTTGACCACATTGTATGTAGTACCGTCAGCGGCCACAGGAACGGAGATGGTGCGCTTGACGAGGCCGTTGGGCAGTGGGCAATAGTCGCCACGGTGACCGTGCTTGATTTGCAATCCATTGCCAAGGTCTGTAACGGCGATTTGACTTGGCGAGGTTTGGCGCTGGTCGGCAGATGCGGAAGTCGAGGAGTCGGCCGCGTTGTTTGCAGCGTTTGCGCTTGCAATAGCCGCGAGCTGGTCCTTGGGTAAGCACTCGCGATAAATCAAGAACGACCCATGGGAACGTGATGGTGACCAGCCTGAAGTACGGACGAGTGTCAGTTAGAGCACATTGTTGGATAGTGGAGGGAGTGGACATGATCTGCAAATGGGATGGGCCACCTCCGTCATCAATCGTTCCGATGACGTCGATGTCAGCTGCTGCGGACAAATCGCGGCACAAATTGAAACACAGACAAGGCAAATGGGAAAACGATAAGCTGGCGGATCCGTAGAAGGTTGCAAAGGAATTGAAAGGCAAAGTACATGGTGGTACATTGTACCGCTCGCGCACGCGCTGCCAACAATGGCACCAGGCAACGCGAGCGACAAGATTCAGCATAAAAAAGGCGACAAGAAACAAGGAAGAATTGGACCCGGGTATGAATGCGATGGATGCCGGGATGAATAATACGTATGACAAAGGTGACGTACTCTTGCCGTCGGTCCACCGCCTCATTCCGGCCTCGTTGGACTTCCACACAAACACGGATCCGGGCCGAATCGCGGATGAACGATCCCCGTCTCGTAACCGGCGCACTGAGCGAGGCAATAACCCTTGCCGGCAGGCTTCGACAATCAACAACACATCCTGAACGAACTCGAGGTTTCCAAAGAACTACATAGGAAGACTCGGTGGTGTGAGCGTACACTTGCGACCGTCCGATCCCCAACCCCCGAGACAGGTCAATCGTGCGAGACATGTGAATAGGAAGAGCGGATAGCGCACCGATTCCGAGGTCCCTTCAATGGAAGGATGTCCAGTCGAGACTGCGTTCATGATGGTACTGTGTGTATGGAGGAGGTTGGTGATCGATCCGAGTGGTGGAAGGGGGTCAAGATGGTGGAAAGCAGGCGAGGAAATGCTTGTCGAACGGTGGGATGATGAAGGGTCGTGTTCGGAATGACGGATATGTATGGCACGAGTGTTCGTGCGGGCAGCGCTCGCTCTTTATACTTACGTGGCGGCGCATGAGCGCATCCGGAAATACATCGGGAGTCGAGACAAGTCGAGCAAAACAAGGGCGTGCAGGCAATAGACTCTAATTGACGTGGATCGCCTCCTCGTGGGAAACGGGAGAACAAAGCACGGAGAACCCTTGATGGGACATCCGGCGTCGTCACGGTGTACCAAAACTTGCATGCACATGCATCAAAACGTCCACCTTTTGCATGCTACATACATGTACCGTACATGACTTGATATGAAACGGAAGTTTGTATTCAATCATCAAACGAGGCGAGTCGCAGTCGCCCCGGCCAAGCATGCGCTGTCCTCAAGGAGAGTGGCTGTATGTGCCAACTTGCCCGACAGGCACCAGCGCTCGTTTTGGTCTTGGCGGCGTCGGAAATCGCGATGACGAGAGAGTACGAGACAGTCGAGGAACGAGCCCCCATCCGAGTCACAAGCAAGACGTATGACGTTGACGTTGACGTTGCCGTTGAGTATCATAGATAATGAAATGCGCAGTCTCCACCGTGTTTACGGTCCCATGATCTCAATCGCCGGGCAATCATCGCCAACATACAAAACAAATTGGATGTGAGACAACAAGACAAGAAAGGACCTGGGCGGGCACGGGGGCTGCTGCTTGGGACTACGTAGGCGAGGTGCAGGCAGGCAGTTGTCTGTTTACCGCCCGTCAACATCTGCCAACAATCATTCAGTCCAAAAACCATTGATTTCTGGACAGCTGGTTGCTTCATGAGGAAAACGAAGCCTGACGTGCAAACCCCAGTCTTGGCGAACACTCCTCGTTAGCAGATTCTAGTAGAGTAATTCCGATGCTGACACAGACTCCGTTCTTCCTCTCTCATATCAGGAGTACTAATTAGTACTCCTACTAATGTTGTCTGGCTCCGAAAGGTATTAATACATGTCAAGTTGATTGCAGTCTTTAATTCTTGCTTTTGCACATCATTGCTCTGAAAACGATCGCTGCCAGTCACTTGCGCCCATTGTCAGTGACAGAATCAGTCAACAGTCACTATGAGATCTCGCAACTGCACTCGCTGCAATGTGTTTCGATCGTTCCGCCGTATACTCAGCACTTTCCTCATGTCCGATTCGCCCTACGCGCTGCTGCCCGCTGAGCTCTGGCTCAACATCCTCTCGCTGTGCCAGCCGTCGCCACGCTTGCCAGCGACCTGCCACTTGACCTTGAATGCATTCGGCACTCCCGGCTCTCCCACTCATCGCACTTGGGCTACTTGGGCACACTTGGTCATCTTTCTCAACCCAGAGTTTGACCCAAAGGTCGTCAACACCAGCTACAACTCGCCAGCCAAGAAATGTCGCGACGCCAACCTGAGCTACTCGTGGGTGGCGCAAATCGAATCAAGGCTTTCGTACTATCTCAAAGCGCTTGCGCCGAGTGCTATTGGCGGTGCATATCGAGTTGCAACAGGCATGGCCCCGCAGCAAGCCGCGCCGAATGCGCGACCAACCATGTTGACCCAGGATTTCATCGAGTGGCTATTAGGCTTTCATGGGCCGCTTGGCGGTCGGCACGGTCGCGCGGATGGTCGCTTGGATATTGTCGCCGAGATGAGAGCCATTCGCAACGAGCGTTCGTTTGTCACAAGCGGTCTGGACAGGGGCACACTCGAATTCCCCAACTGGCAGCCGCTGTGTGACGCCCTCTTGCTCACACACTTTTTCATTCGCACTTCGCAATTCGACCTGCTTCAGCAAACACTGACACATGTCCTCAATCGCTACCCGTCATTGGCAACTATCTCTGCCCCCATCTCACTCTGGTCCCACTTCATGATCGACAACCGCTCTCACTTGCTGTCTGACCTCTCCACGCTCGTCCTCTTTCACAAGGATCCCTCCGTCAGCTATCCGACTTTTCTGTGCCTGCTGGCATCGTTTGACTGGTCGCCCGACGCACTCGCCGTCATTCGACATTCATTTTCATCCACGACCGCTTTCAGGCAAGTTACACAGACCATCACATCGACGCAGCACATGCAAGCAGCTATCTTGCACACCCTCTCGCAAGTCACGGTTCCCGCGTCCACGGCCGATCGTGTCCTCAACGTTCTTTCCTGGTACGAGTCGCATGGCGCACGGCTCGGCGACCCATTCGTCTCGCACCACATGAAGAGTTTGTACCCAGGGTCGTACCCGATTGCTTCGCAAGTGTTTATGGAGTACGACTTACCGTACATTGTCCAAGATCAAACCTGGATTGACGATGCACATGTGCTTGCGAGCATGGTTGTGGATTGGGAAATGAACGAGCCCGAGGGGTATGATTGTGGGTGCCGGGTAGAATTGAATCTGGCACTCGAGCACGGACTATTGAGCACCGAGCACAAGGCCAATCTATTGTACAAGGGTGAGTATTGCCGCGAGCACGAGTTGATTTTTCTAGTGTTGGCAAGCTGTGCAACGGAACAAGAGGTGGTCCTAGTGGTTCGCAACGGTACAGTACACATTTGCATTCGTTTCTTTCACAAACATCTTAGAGACTCATGCACTTGCAGCCTTGCGCAGCGCTCAAGGCGTCGATTTACCACGTCCCGGACCCACCCGCTGTCTACTCGGCCATCCTGTCTCATCTGCCGTGCTCAATCGACTGGACCGACGCTATCCTCATCCCCAACTCAATCGACTGGCCGCCCGCTTCACTGGGTGTCGTCCTGTTTGACTGCCCTTTGGTTGACCCGCGCATCCAGTGGGACTATTTGCGGTATCTCCGCCAACAGGTCAAGTGGATCACGACTTGGACAGAGTGGTGCGAGTTCTCGCCGCTGACCAGTCAAGAGTACATGCGTCTCATGGCCACGTTAATTGACCGTGTGTGTTCTGGTGTGACGGCGGATCTTGCGGTGGCAATCGAGCTTTGGGAGGCAAGTGAAGCAGCAAACATGTGTGCGATCCGACTGGTTGGGTTGATGCATGAGATGGGCATGGGAGTGTGGAGGCAGTCACAGGCGATGATGGATGTGGATCATGATGGGCCGAGGGCGAGTGTGAGTCAAGAGCAGGCGGCGGCGATCGCGGCCGTGGTGAGGGCAACCAAGGCAAAGTGCGGGACACTGCGGTGGTTGGACCTGATGACGGTCGAGCTCAGGGAGCAGTTGCTTTCGGGTATCATGGCAGTTGCGCAGGCGCACGTGGGTGATGGCGGTGGGGAATCCGTGCGCACCACTGGCAAGGTGTTCCTTGACTCGTTGGCCGAGCTCGACAAGCCATTTGTGCCTGGCGGTGGCGACTCGTCAAGGCGATACTGACGAGTGCGAGTGCGCTGTGAGACGGCCATGGTGATTCGTCTGCACTTGGGTAGAACTTGATACCATACCATGCCATTTCACCAATCCGATCCACTGGCAGTCGTCATTAAGAAATTGATGCCGTCGTTGGCCATCTCACCACAGATCATGCTGGTCACACCGGACTATACATAGGACTTTGAAGCCAAACCAATCACTCACCCTTGAGCGTCACACGAAGAAGACATCATAGACTCTGTGAAACTTCCTTGTCTGAGCTCGACCATGCTTTCCTCTGGCACTCACACTGACGGGCAGCACCTTGAAGCGCGATCGCCCTCGCCCACCAACTGCGATCTCACGCCCACTGCGGCCGTCTCGCAAAACCCAGCAGTCAAGGAAGCTTCCGCCCAGCCATCGACTTGCACCGCTCACGGTCCCGCCGATAAGCTACGGTCGCTTTCCATCCTGCTCGCTCAGCTTGCCGCCCACTGCAACCGAGATCTCCTGGTCCAAAGTCACGCTGCCGGATCAGGGCCCGGCATTGATGGCGTGAAAGAGCCGATCGTTGTGGAACTGATTGATCGAGTCGAGTCTGCCGTCAACGACTTGGCTGCTGCACTTGCGAGTCATGCCGAGGGGCCGGCATCAGACGAACGGATTGGGCGTTCCAGCCAACGGCCTCAATCAACTGGGGGCAGTCCGAGCCCTAGGTCGGTGACGCCGCGGCCCGTACCATCATCCAAACCAAGCTCGACCCTGTCGCTATCCCCGAGCAACGCCGCTTGTCAACCCTTGTCTGCGTCGTCGCCGGCACTTCCCGAAACTCCAACTCGCCCACCACCTTCTGCATCTGACGTCGCTCTCGAGCGCTCGCTGGCCTCACTCTCCATTGATACCGGCTCTGCCAACACAATCCAAGACCGCGACCCGACCTCACCCAGTCTCGAAGCAGCAGCCGCGGCTGCAACCAAATCCAAGGCCAAATCCGCACGCACATCCTCGCAACTTACCCCGTCGTCAGCCGTCCATGCACCAAAACGGTCGCGCCAATCCTTGACACCACCCAGCCGGCCAAGGTTTTCGCTCGGCGTGTTTTCCAGCACCAGCGGTATCTCATTTGTGCGCACGCCAGTCAACCTGCCATCACCAACCCGCTTGCAACGGGCGAGTTCGTCGCCTGCGTCATTGCTTGTTCCCGAATGTACACCGCCTCGACCAGCCTCGCTTGATCCGTCAAGTCCCTCGCACAATTCGGGTCGCCATTCAGTTGCATCACCAACACCCAAAACACACTCAAATCATATCAATGATGATAATGCTGGAGATGATGACGACGACCTGATCGTCTTTGTTTCAAGCACCCCAGGACCCAACCCGCCCACCAAGCAGCGCACCGTTGTGATTCTGTCCGACTCGGACTCGTCCCCCTCGCCGTCCACCGCCACCCGTCCACCGCCTCCATCCACACCCTCGTTTCGCACACCCCGACGACCCGTCGTGTCGATTGATTTGTCCGACTCGGACTCGGACTCGGACTCGGACTCGGACTCGGATCCGGCACCAGGTACGCCAACGCGGCGTGCTCCCATTCGTGCACAGGCTGGCGCGTCGCGAAACACGCCAAGGCGGACAGGTGGGGCGATTCAAAAGAAGATTGAGCTGTTACGGACGCGGTTTACGCCGAGGCGGGACGATGGCGGAATGGCGGGTGGTGCTGGGAGAGTGAGGCGGGCGGCGGTTGTTGTTGGCAGTGACGACGATGAGGACGAGGACGATGAGGATGAGGACCGCACTCGTGATTCGGGCCAAGATGCGAGCGGTTCGGAGGCTGAAGAGGTTGAATGGTCGGATGGGGCACAAGTAGACGAGGGCGGGTACGATTCGTCGTTTATTGACGACAGTGACGATGACGGCGACAAGGGCATGGAAAGGGTCGCCAGACCCACGCCAAAGTTCCGTGATGCTCCTCGTATGTTTTGGCACCCATACACACAAATGTGATTCCAACTCACTGGCTCACCCACATTTGCAGGTGTCCCTGCAACACCCACAACACCCGCACTCACATCAACTGCCTTCAAGCGCGCCCGCGACTCGCTCACCGCCCAAGCCTTCACCGAGTTCAACCAGCGCGTTTTCGACAACCAGCTGCCGTCCAACTTGACCATCGAATGGAACAAGCGTCTGTGCACGACCGCCGGCCGAGCATGGCCATCCCGATTCAAACCGTCGACCGACCGGCCCGTTCCGCCGGAACGCAAGGTGGCCGACGACGGATGGGTGTACGATGCACGCGTCGAGTTGAGTGTCAAGGTGTTGGATTCTGAAGGTACGCCCAATGCAATCGCTCATTCATTTGCTTGATCGGATAGTTCCTCACGACCGACTTGGATATAGAGAAACTGCGCCGTACCCTCTTGCACGAACTGTGCCACGTGGCCGCCTGGGTGCTTGACCACGTTGCCAAGCCCCCACACGGCCCACGGTTCTGGCACTGGGCCAAGCGTGCCACGCGTGCGTTCCCGCAGCTCGAGGTGACCACGTGCCACGACTATACCATCAATTTCAAGTACACGTACGTGTGCACCGTGTGTGGGTATGCGTTTGGCAGGCACTCCAAGTCGGTCGATGTGCAAAGGCAGGCCTGTGGAGCGTGTAATGGTGGAAAGTTGAGGTTGCAGGTGGCCGGTGGGAGCCAAGTGCAAGGGCAGCCGACAAGCACGAGGAAGCCGTCGGCGTATCAGGAGTTTGTCAAGGAGAGGTATGGGCAGGTCAAGCAGGCTGGCAAGTCGCATAAAGAGGTGATGCAGGCGCTCTCGGAAATGTGGGCAAAGGAGGGAAAGCAAACAGGTGCCGCGGGAGATCAATCAATGACAGCTGCGTAAGGACTGGTAAGGACTGTTGTTCTTGCTTTGCCGTTGAATCTTTATCCTCAATGACTTTCCTTGACTTGTGAATTATCTACGTCGTCAGGTTGCAACTCGTTTGCGGATCTAGAACGACCGATTCCATGAGTTTTAGACAAATGAAACATTTGCCCTCGTCTGTAATTGTGTCGAGCAATGTATGAATTCATTGCGTCGGCAGGGAAGAATCAAGGACAGATGGTGCGTGGGTTTTTCACGATGAACCAGAGTTAGGGGTATGCTATCATGTGTGTCAAGCGTGGAGGGAAGATACATATTCATATCGGATCTTGTGTTGATGGCAAACCAGCAAACCACAACTGGTGAGATTTTCTTACGAAATATTTTTATTAAACTCGATGATAGACATTTGGTTCTTTAGGGGAAGTGGCGCTCAGACGCAGGTTTGACTTTGTCTCCTTGAACCCCAATGTCACCAGTCTCAACTCTGTGCATGGTCAGGAATGTCGTTGCATATCGCCATGTACGAACGCTGGTAACACTTTGCAACTGGCGGTGATCGAGTTATTTACATGTTGGTGAGGGAGATGAGGAATGATCGATAGCGGGTGCTTTTGTTGATTGTAGTACATGACATGTATGGCTTCAATGAATCATTGCAACGAAAGCATTGGCAAGGAAAAGAGTGCCATGGCCATATGCAACTTGGTTTGCTGGCTATTTACACATATTCATATATACTCGATTTGGAGGGCATTCGCCCCGTCCGTTCATCCGTGACGCTCCTCTCCGAAACCCATTCCCGATATGTACCCACCACCGTTGTTTGCAGGTTGTTGCTGGTTACCGCCACGAGACGCACTACACTCGACAAAGACATGCTCGCCCAAGTAATGCCCAATACACGCGGCCCCCTGCTCAAAGCACAGGTCACACAACGCGAATCCGCCAACACAATCCGTGCACTGATACTTTACATGTGCTGGATCAAGGACTTGCGCACACTCGCCACACTTTAGCTCCGTGGCCTTTCGACTGATTGCCTTTGGACAGAGGGTCAACGCAAGTGTGAAGCTGGCCACAAACACCGACTTGCTTGTATCTTCAAGCACCGTCCCAGCATTATGAGAATACGCGACCCCGGACGCAACGCCAGGTGCTCCAGCGAACAAGAATAGAGCCAGTCTCTGTGCGGCGGTCGCAGCATCCGTGCTTCCAAGCGTCGAGTTGGGTCCCATGCCGATTGCACCGATGACTGGGTAAGTAGGAGCGCTCTTTTGTGGAGAGTAATGAATGGCGGCCCACATGGCTTCACTCCAATCATCTTCAGTGCGGATGTAGATCTTGTCGTTGTCGGCATCGCGGTCTGTGTAGGTCAAGTCGTACTGGGTTGCACTGTGGCCGAGCTTGGAGGAGATTGAGTCATGCACTTGCGAGAGGAAAATTCGCGGGAGCCACGGGTGCATCGAGTCTTGCGCGGCGGGCCAGGGCGACGATTGCCATTGCATCAGAACGGCATGTGAGACGGTTGGATTGGGCATTTGCCCCAAGCTCATGAGCGATGGTGGCTGTGCGGGAGCGGAGGCTGGAGTGATGAGGAGACTGTCAGGCGGATGAGCGGATGCCTTGACAAGCAAACGGTGAGTTCCTGACTGGCCCATGCGAATCTTGAGATGCCCATGGACTTCGATGATGCGGTTCCGATTCCACCCGGTTGTAGGAGCAGGTGGACTCGGAGGCTGTGCAGCGATGGCTGCGCGGATTTCGTCGAGCACGCTCTTGATGAGCTCGGGTGTTTCCTTTTTCCCGCAACACATGAGCTGTAAAATGCGCCAGTTGAAGAATTGGGCTTGCTCAGGAGGAAGGCGCTGAAGATACGGGTTCAGGTCGGTGAAGCGGGTCACGGTGTCGGAATATCGACCAGGTGAGTCGTTGGCACTGGAATTGTCTGCCTCACTCTCTCTATCACCGTCTTGGTTAGGCTGGCAGGTGGGGAACATGCTTGACGTTTTAGCGTTTTTACAATTGGACATGTGGCAAGCGTGTCTCGACCTCCACATACCTCAGGGTCCTTCATCGATGGACGGTGTTGGGCCTGATGGTCAGCAGTGGGAATCATTTGCGTCGAGGAACCGTCAAGGGACCGCTGCTGCTGCTGCTGCTCCACTGAAGCCCCCAGACCAGCGTGGGGGAATGTTGAATTCATGGCTGAGTATGGAAAAATGAGCCTATTGCCTCGAGTTGCGGCCGTGTAAGATGTGGTTTTTCCAAGGAGAGATCATGCAAACTAGTTTCAGTTTAGTGCAGGTGTTGTTCAAGATCGAAGTGCGTCGCGTGCGAACATTTTTTACCACGCGTTGTCGCATTCACCAACCGCGGAGGTGCGCGCGCTCCACCTGAAACGTGGCGCCGCCGCATCATTTCGTTGACAATTTACCGTAAGCGGAGTGAGTGCAGTGCCTGGCGAAGCTGCGAGCGAGGCAAAAGAAATGGTGAAGGTTTTGCCGATTCAACATCGCCGCCGCGGTCAACAACTTCATCTCATGCTTGCCAGTATGCAAACGAAAATGAAATGTTGCCGTTGCTGCTGCGTGCTTCGGGCCTCAAACCGCCCCCATGTCCACATGTATCTTCACATAAAATACCAGCATCCCCCACAGACTCTCGCAGCCAGTGTACACCACTGGCAGGTTTTCGTCCTCCGTCCTGAGCCAACGATCTGTGTCAGGCGACCATGCATTCATGCACCAATAGTGCCAAGTCAAGGCGCAGCGCCAGGATGATGCTGCTCATCACCTTCGCGGTTACCCTCTCTGCCCTCTCTGCGGCGGCAGCCAAGACGACGCCGGCAACAGCGACGACGTCAGCAAGCTCAAGTCGACGACAACCAACACCCACATTGTCCGACTCGGCCGACTTGCCGTCCTCGACAACAACTCAGGGTTCCGTGCGATCGTCGCCCGGTGCAATTGCCTCCAAGCACCAGCTCTTCCGCCGAGTACCACTTGACATCATCTCAACTGATACGCTCTGGCAGCAGCCACCACCGCTTCCATCAAGCGCCTGGATCAATCCTCCACCGCCATCGCCGCGGCCACGGCCTCCACCAGCAACCACAACCTCGGATGAAAAGCCCTTTCCTCTTCGGCCCACAAACGGAAATGGCCCACCACCTCCGGACGATCTCTCGCCCGTCAACCACGGCAACGAGTTGCCCGGCCAGCCAAACAAACATGGTATTGACTTGTCCAAGCTCGAGCCCGATGTACCCAAAGGTAAACAACCCAGTGATCCGACCCCAACTTCAAGGTTTGGCCCGGGGAATGACATTGGGATCTTAAACACTCCCGACTTTATCAACATTTGGTCATCTGGCAACATTCCGCCTCAGCCGGGAACTCCCATCCCCGATGGTCCACCGATTCCGTCGCCGCCGCCAGAGAGCAATCGACCGCCCACGCCAACGATACAGCCTGGCGGTGGCGGTGGCAGCTTGCCCGATCTCCCGCTTGCGCCCCGAGCAGCAACGGCCACCCCGACGTTCAATGCCATTCCCATCATTCCACCTGTCCTGTCGTCGCTCAACCCGGTCATCAACAATGCGACCGCAGCGCGCGAACCTCCAGCCATTCCCGTCTGCGGTGACGCATGGTGTAGCGTCACAGAGACCTGCGAGTCGTGTCCCAAGGATTGCTCGGTCTCGCACTTTGATAAGTTTGGCTACAGTCGCCAGCTCGAGCAAGCAAAGTCGCCATTGTTTCCTCCCAGCCACGACCCACAATTTCTCACATTCAGCTGTGCCGCTCCTCAATTCGCTCAGTTTTGTCCCTGGCCGCCCAACTCGACCGTCACTGGCAAGTCTCGCAAGCAATCTGCCATGCTTGCCATCATTGGATCACATCCATCCCAGCACACGTCGCGATTACCTGAGTTACTTTCCTCTGTCCCCGCCTCTGCCGTCGCCGTGTTTCTCGACATGCAGCTGCTCACATCGCCCACTGCTGACGCCGTCACCATGCGCAAATCCATCCACTTGCTACGCTCCGCAGGATATCACTTGGGCCTAGCCATTGGCAGCACGTCCATGCCCACAAGCACCGCGCTCTCGCTTCCCTCCATCTTGCGTGCCCACCAAGTGTATGCGCACTTGGCCGCCTGGCTCGCGCGCGCCGACTTGGGCCCAACCACACTTGCCACCTACATTGCCGCGTCGCGCGAGTTTGCGCCGGCCTTACCTGCCGACTGGCCGCCACTCGTGCTGACGACCGACCCAAACTCGGCCTACTTTCAAGCACTCTCGCCCGCTATCGCTCAACTCTTGCATGCCTTGTCTACTCGCATTGTGCTTCCGAGCGTACCCGTGTACGATCACGTGAACAAGGACAAGCAGCTCAAGGGCTTGGAGATTGCGGTCGACTCGCTCAAGCAAACCATGCGGTTATGGCCCGGAGTGCCTGGGTGGATCCTTGGGCTGGATGCGAGCAGTCCAGAGGGCGACGAGATTGTGAGGCGTGTGGTTGGCGAGGTGGCGGCGAGGGCAGAGTGGGTGAGCGGTGGGGTGAGCGCGTGTTTCGAGTATTTTGGAGTGCCTGAGGACAAGAAGGCAGACAAGAGGTCGGTTCGGGAGGTGGTGGAGGTGGTGAGGCGACGTGCGAGGCCTGCGATGCCTGAGCAAGGGTGGAAGGCAGAGTTGGAGGTGGAGAGTGTTGGGAGGCAGGTCAAGGAGGTGAGTGATGATGGGGCGGATGGATGGTGACGGATCGATCGAACGATAGACAAGGGCGTGGAATGTGTAGAGGACCATGATGATCGGAGTGTTATCGGTGTATGTACCTGCCATTTATTTGCTGCTCAAGATTTCAATTTTGCCATATATCTCGGATGGTTGTAGGAAAGTCGTGTGACCTTCTCACTTCCCAATCTGCCTCGTGACTTTTCTTGCGCACATGCATGGCCAACATGGCCGCTGTGTCTCACATTCATGCGGGTTGCCGCATCATTTGCGTATGCCTATCAGTAGCGACGACCCAATCTCGCAGCTCGGTCCAGCCGACGCTAGTAACCGCACGCCCTGCCACACTTCAACCTGGCCCTGTAGTCGTACTGTACCGAGATCCACTGTGAGCGAAGCAGATCCAGAATTTCCACACAGCCGAACTTCAACAGGTCAGGGCTGCGACTGTGGCCACCGCACACTGGCACACCTTGAGCACGCAAAGGAATTGATTGACGGACATTGGCCGGGAAATCATTTAATCATTTGTGGCGGCCGATTTGGTTTGCAACAGCCTTGACCCACATGGGCATCAGCACGTATGTGCACTCTTGCCTCTTGCTGGCCAATGAGTTCTTTATCGGCGTCTGTGCTGCACTCAAAAGAACCCCTGGACCCGCACCATGACCCGGTGGTCTCGATAATCTATGGCGCCCGCCTTGATCTCCATGCACGCCAAACGTGAATGAATTGTGCACTTGAGCCGGCAAATGTCGCATTTGCACGTACCTCGTTTCAACTTGCAAACACTTACTGAGCCGGGATCGACTGCGACTGCCGTCCCTACATAGTGACATGCCCACCAATTTGGCCCATGTCGGATTCTCAACATCAAATCTTCAAAGGCGAGGCGGAGAACGGTCCATGTGGGCTGCGAGGCAGCAGCTTGTGTGCCAACGCGAGACAGTTGCGCGGCCGGTGTTCACCCATTTCATTGTCGCCGAATGGGCAAGTGCAGCGCCTGCAACGGTATTCAATACCTTCAAGTTGGATCGCTCGCGTTGGGTGTTTTGTCGCCATACTCCTCGCCACCGCCGCCGCCGCCACTGCACATGACTATTCTGCATTTGGCCATACCGATCCCCCAATCACTGCCACCGCCACACGGATACCCTCATCCCCAACCCCGAATCCTCCCCTTACCCGCCGGTTACACCCCCGGGCCGAGGCGTCAGGTACACACATCAACATCCCTCCTATCCCGTCGGGCGGCTTTCCCCCACCACCCCCGCCGCCGCCTTCGACGACTTCAAGCCGGCCGCCCCGCACCACCGATCCGTTCCGCCTCCGTCCACCTGATGATGACGATTCGAGGGGTGGTCAACAGCCCAGGCCGACGGGCCTTGACTCGGAACCACACAATCCTCGGGACAACTGGGGCCCTGTTGTCTTGGCGGACCCGCGCGAGACGACAACAACGACAACAACAACGTCATCGACTCTTCCCTTATTGAAAGGGCAGATGCCGCAACCGGACCCATTCGCCAACATCTGGGCACCGATCAATATCCCATTACCTGGCGAATCTATTACCACATTCACCCCGCCGATGACTTCTACTCTGTCTCAACCTCTATCGCCAACAGCCCCCACCGGCCCATCCATCTCACTCCCAGGCCAACCCACAGCCGTTCCGACCTTCTCTGCCATTCCTATTGTCCCCATCGGCATTGGTGCTCGTACAAACTCGACCGATCCAGCATCCGATCTACCGCTCCCGAACCCAAACCGAAACTGGGACCTAGGTAAATGCGGCAATGGGTATTGCTCTTCCGATGAATCGTGTTCAACGTGCCCGCTTGACTGCTCGCTTGCACACATCGATTGGGTGCTGCATCGCCGTGCGGTCGATGGGGACGCGTTTTTGCGTGGCGGCCAGCTGCGGTACAGAAACTTGACACAGTACACGTTCGAATGTGGGTTGGAACCGGTTGCCCAGTTTTGTCCGCGGGCTCCAGGTTCCAATCGGACCAGTGCCATGGTGGCAGTGACGGGTCAGCATCCTGGGCTGTTGACGGATAAGTTGCAAGAGTCGCTCAAGGGTGTGCCGGCCAAGGCCGTGATTGTGTTTTTCGACATGGCTCTGCTCATGAACCTGACAAGCACGTGGACACCGGTTGCGGATGCTGCGTGCGACTTGGTGGTGACGGCCAAGTTTTCGTGGGGCATTTCGCTTGGTAGTCTCCAGCTCGAAGCAATCGACGGCGTTTCAACCCGTTCGCTCGCGTTTGCTGCCAAGGCCTTTCAAGCACTCCCCGACTGGTGCCGCCGACGACGCGAGCCGGACAACAACGAGTCCTTGGGTGCATTCATACTCAACCTTCCCGAGCCTACAACTACCCCCAACCGTCCACTGTACATTTCGCTCGACCCCGGATCCGCATACCGCGCCGCTGTTCTTGATCCAGCCATCCCACCACTTCTCGCGTCATTCAACATGCGCCTGGTCGTGCCAAGCTTGCCCATCAACGAAGCGCATATGCCTGAAAAGGTGATCGATCCCGCCGAAACCGCAGCCCACCTCGTGCGCGAAGCCATGTCGGAACGCCCGGGGATATCCGGGTGGATCGTCAACTTTGACGGATCGCATCCGATCGTGTCATCAGTCGTGATTCCGCGCGTGGTTCAAGAGCTTGAGCGGAGGGGCGTTCAGTGGGTGACAGATGTGAGCGAATGCTTGGAGTATGATGCAAAGGCGGGCGCCAAGCGAGCAGCGGGCACAGTCACCGCCAGTCCGCGAAACGTCAAGGAGAGCAAGAGTCAAAACCCGCTGCTCAAGCCCAAGGCAACTGAGGTGTGGGCCATGGATATGAGTGCGTGGGGAGCCGAGGTCGAGGCCGTGAGTACTGATGATTCGCACATGCCCGGCGGGTATTTCAGCTAGCACATAGAGCTTGGGCTTGCTATGGAGAACGTGGATTTTGTAAATATTCTTGTTGTACTTGTATACCTCGCACACACGCAATTTTGTTCCTTGCCCCAGTGTGTGTGCCAAGTTTTGTTGCATTTATTTACAATTCAGTACCTTCTATTCCGTCAGCAAATACCAATGTCTCTTCCACCACTCAACAACCTCCTGTGGCCCATCTCGCCCGCCCTCGTCCTCTGCCCCATCAAACGCCTGCAGATCCTGCAATATCTCCTCGACTGTTTCTTTCGCAGGCGGCTTGAGCTTCAACCCACTGCCAACCCACCAATCCAACGCAACGCAATCCTCGGACCAGGTTGCCGATTGCATAGCCTGTGGCGTGTATCTGACAGGATACTTGCTCGCGACCAACACATCGAGCGCAGCAATCGCGCATTCCGTGACTGCAGCATCCAGGTCGACAACAACGGGCAGCAGGTTGTGGCGAATGCACAGTGCAAGAAACAGGGACTGGCCGCGCCAAAGCACGTCACCGACCTCATCTTGCGTCAACGGACGCACGGACAAGTTGTATGCCAGGCATCCGAGAAGCAAGTGCATCGCCTGCGGCCACGCGCGCGCCACAAGCGACACGGGATCCGCGATCGTGCCGCCGCGGTCCAAGTACCACTTGATGGTATCCCAATGCCCGCACTTCGCCACAATCGGCTTGATGCGCTCCATTGTCCATTGCAGCGACATTTGGGCAGCACACCAATCGAGCACTTTGACCTGACCTACATTGCACGCAGCCGCAAATGCTGGCTGAAACTGGAACGTCATGTACACGGGACACTTGTTGATCCACCAATCAAGCACGTCCAACCTTGCCAGACGCCCGGCCTCGACCAGTGTTTCGGGGGAGTACCGCCATTCGCATCCGTGGTCCATGGCCAGCCGGTGCCAAAAGTGGATCACGTCGAGGTGGCCGTGGCGGTTGGCCATATCCACGGCCAGCGACGAGTAATGCAGTTGATCGGGCCCAACATGTGTTAGCCACCATTCGAGGACGTGCACGTGGTTCATGGCCGAGGCCATGTCGGCGGCACGCGTCAGGTTGCGCCAATTGGCGGGCAGGGTGCGCAGGATGCAGGGAACGAGTTCGACGGCGAAACTTGAGGCCAAGCTGGAAAGGTTGTTGAATTGTGCGGGCGGATAGCCGTGGCGAGCGAGGAGATCGTCGAGGATGGGGACGTGGCCGGCAGCACTGGCAAATAGGTACGAGAGTGGGATGGCGTTGGCATCAATATTCGAGCCGTGATGGTCGTCGCCGGAAGCCGAAGCACGGTAGCAGAGGCGGATAAGATCGAGGTCATCTGTTGCACAGGCAGCGATGGCCATTTCTTGGACGATGGAAGAATCAAGAATCCGGCAAATGACGTGCTCGCGGTACCGATGAGGCTGCGTCTTGAAATCGACGCCAGCCAACTCAGCAGACACATCCACCACACTCTTTTTAAACACGATGGACGACAGACGCCCACTTTTCAGCCACCAGTCGGCGACCGCCAAGTCTCCGCGAATCAGCGCGGCGGCCATATCTCTTGCCCCGTCATGCGCGAACGGCATTAACTTTGCATTCTCGTGCTCCACCAACCACTCAAGCACGTGCACTCGACCATTCAAACTCGCCATCCGTGTCCCATACGACGAAATGTGGACTCGCTTCTGTAATCGGAGACACCATTCCAGGGCGCCAATGTGGCCATTCTCCGTTGCGTTATCTGCAACGAGGACCGAGTTGCAAGGAAACCCGTGTGCTTGCCACCATTCCAGGACATGGACGTGGCCTCGGGTGGCGCAAAGCTCCATCACATCGTGATAGACATACTGCAGCGGCCGGTGGTACGGCGGGCGCGAGAGTTTGACGAGGGTGTCGAGCAGCCACAGGTCGCCGCGGCTGGCCGCATAGTGCATGTCGATCCATGGAATCTTGCTGATGGCCGTCAAGGTTGTCAATGGCGTGTACTTGCGAGCAACGACGTTGAGCGGACCGACAAGGTGCTGCGAAATGTCGGCTGGCGTGATGACTTGAGTCGAGCGGATGGCAACGGCCAGAAGGTGGTCGAGCAGGTCCGTCACAAGGACCGGATTGCATGACGTTTCCATGATGTGGTTCACTAAAGTAGAGGCTTATCTTTCTCATGTTCGTAATCTGCATCATGTCTCCATATGTACCGACATAACAATCTTGATCTTCCTCTCAGGGCAACTGAAGACGCGTCTTCCGAACTGACTGAATGAGACATTCTTGGAGGAGCCGTCAAGATAGGCGGGAATCGTCCATGCAACGCCCAAAACATTAATGGAAAAGGGTTCAGGGGAATTCATGGCATGCGCTGCTGAATATCTGACGACGTGGACTCCCTGTCTTTGTCTTGGTCACACACACCACTGGCTCTGCCGCGAACGTACATGTGATGTTTGTTCCAGATTCGGATTTAACATAAACAGTGCAAATGGCACCCATTTCATGCATTCGTGAAAGCAATAACATGTCTACTCACACAAACCGTCTCGTGCACACCGGAACTGCTCCGCACTTGACCCCATCGATTGCGCTTGTCCCACGTCATGTTGCTACTCAGGGCTGCGGCTGCCACGGGTTCGGCCGTCCCGGAAGCGGCACAGGTTTCCAGTCACGATG